>WHVB01000091.1:0-34065 GCA_015178965.1 Russula ochroleuca
TTTGGCATCCATCAACTTGCACATGTCGGCTGAACCAAGGCAGTCCGCCAGCAACTTATCCGGGCCAACGCGCGAGAACGGCTTCTGGAGTTGGTGGATGAAGATCACGAGAGAGGAGAACTGGCATGGCGACACCAACGAGACAGGCGCGGCAACGTGCCGTACAACACCAACCGAGCGACCAGGCCCGACTCCAGGTTGAGGGGAGGAGCAAGCAGCAGGATCTCGTGGAATAGCGAGAACGCCATGGACAACGCGCTAGCCTGCGAAGAGTTCGAAGAGCGGAAGCGATGCTCTTATTGTTCGTGGTACGACCACCTTTCCACCCACTGCGAAACACCCCACCACCTCTGCTCGATCTCGACATCTGGTTGGTGCCGAGTCCCCTGCCACCACCGCTTCTTCAAGAATCAGATGCCTGCCACTTGCCCCTATGGAGGCTGCCGCTGTCATGCCAATGGCCACTATCTCACCCGCCAGCGCCACGCTCGCTACCTCACGCTAGAGGAGCGAGAAATCGAGTATGACCACAACAACGCAGGGTGCGATGACCTCTGCAAAGGGGAACTCAGCAGCGCGGGGATCGCCATGCGCCAGGCGATCACTCAGGTCGTCCTGGACGAGTTCGAGAATGCGGGTCCCTCTTACGCCCCTCGTTCCCCTTCCCCAGACTACAACTATGTCCCTGGTGATAACAAGGGATCGAATTAGTGCGTGGAAGCGCTCCTTTGAGGGGAGGGTGGTGATAAGCTCCGCCTCTGGTACGGCGAGAGGTGAGGTGTTTTACAGACCGACGGACTGGCTGGGATCACGTGATCCCATGACTCCTGTACGATACACGCGTGGCTCATCGACTGGACTGGATGACTGAGACTCCTTACTGTACTGCTGACTGATTGGCTGACTGATACGCGCATCATGCTGACAGTGTACTATACGATGACTGAGCATGACTGATGGACTGACAAACCGACTTACCAATCGGTTATAGGACTATTAGTCATACCTGATTCGAACCTGTATATATATGACTTCATACGGACAGTTGAGCCTTAAGCTCGACTTTGCTTTGCAATCGCAGCTCCTTGTCTACTCCTGTTCCTTGCACGGCCCTCTCAGCTCTTCCATCTACCTTTCGAGGTCCTTAAAGGCGGATCTCACCTTCGGAGCTTAGTGATTGTGCTATAACAATCAACGCGCACCTCAGGAGTCTGATCGCGTGTCACGGCACGCTTCGGACCGCACACTTTCCTCTTCGGTCAAGTGTGTACGAAGCCCCGCTGCAGGCTTAACATACTCGCCCCGGATCTCGAACGAATCCACACAGAGATCACACAAGGAAGTGACGAAGCACCCGAAGTAAAAACCACTTCACCAGCCACAGATCCAGACATCCCCACGACGGACCAGGCTCACGCACCGGTCATCGAACAACTCACAGCAGCAATGGCAGCAATTGCCGTAGCCCACATACAACCGGCACAGGTAGCCGGACCAGCACAGGTTCTACAACCAGCTGGAGGACAGCCAGTAGAAGGAGGACAACCCCAACAACCACCAGCCGGAGGACAACCACCCGCCGGAGGACAACCAGGCGGCAGAGGAGGTGGCAGTGGAGGAGGCGGCGGCGGAGGTGGCGGCAGAGGCCAACCTGCAGCTGGACAAGCAGCAGCTGGACAGGCAGCAGTCGCACCACCCTGTGGCGAAGCCCTCAAAGGAATGATTCCCCAAATCTTCCAAGGAGACAGGAAAGACGCCGAATGCTTCATGCAACAATTCGGGGCCTATCGTTTCCTTAACCGACACAACTCCACCTTTACAAACAAGGCAGAACAAGTAGCTTACGCCATCACCTTTATCAAAGGACCACTAGTCGATGATTGGGCGTACGATATGGCAGACCAACTATCTATCAAGGTAGAAGGAAACCCAACCACGGGAGATCCCCCGACACACGCAGAGAATGATCCAGCACTCTGGGAATGGTTCACAAGAGCCTTCAGAGACGCCTTTACCGATTCCACCAAGAAACAAGATGCGTACTCTCGCCTCACAAAAATGGAACTAGACGTGGACAAAGTCGACTCTTCCATCACACTCTTCAAACGGCTCATCAGGGAAGCGGGGTGGGGACCAGACACAGAAGGAACAATCAAACTGTTCCAAGACATCCTACCCGTCGGACTCCATCGCGTTATCCGTCAACGAGAAACCCTACCAGCAACCATGGAAGAGTGGTATGATGCGACCCGGAAGACAGTCCAAAGGTGGCAGGATCTTAACGACAACATCGGACCCAAAGGAGGACCTGGCCATATCTCAACCAGAGCTAATAGGATGCGCAGCTACCAAAAGCCCTCTCTGCCAAAACGACAGAAAGATCCCAACACAATGGACATCGATGCCATCCGTACCACTGGGAAATTAACAGATGAAGAACGAACCAAACTCATGAAAGAAGGGAGATGCTTCCGATGCCACAAACTGGGACATATGTCTAGAGCCTGCCCCGACAAAGGCAAAGGAAAAACCCCAGAACGACCTCGTAGCTCCCAAGGGCAGTACACCAAAGAGAAACCCAAGGTCCGAGCTGCGGTAATCAATGAAGACAAGGAAGAGGAACAGCATAGCGAAGCTGAAACCTTGACCACCGCACCCCCTTCCTACACCAAAAAGGACATCCTCCAATACATTCGAGGGATGACTATCGAAGACCGAGAAAACCTCTATGAGGAACTCTCGGCAAAAGCAGATTTTTAAAGAGCTCGAAGCCGACGGTCTGGCTTAGAGCAACGGGATTGCAAGATACGATGTACATTAGGAAACTATCGACTCTGAATATGAATGTTTCTTTTCGCACCTCGCAATCCAAGGCCGACGAATCCGCTCTCATAGATAGTGGTGCTACCGACAACTTCATCGATGAAGACACCTGGAAACGACTTGGGATAGGACGCAAGGAATTGGCCAGACCAGTTACCGTCCACAATGTAGATGGCACAGAAAACAAGCAAGGAAAAATTACTCACTACTGCTGGCTCCACATTGTCAAAGGAGAGAAGCACATGCTCCAACAGTTCTATATCACGAGCCTAGGAAAAGATCGCATCATTCTGGGATACCCCTTCCTATACGACTTCAATCCAAAAATCAATTGGAAGACAGGAAAAGTCTCGGGAGAACCAGTACAACTCCAAAGCAGCAGATACATGTATAGCGCCAAACACATCTTCTTCATGCAAAGGGAAGCGATCAAACAACTGGGAAAACCGGCAGAAGACGAAGCAATCTACGTGCGACGAACCAATATCGCACAAGAATGGGCCCAAAAGGCAGATAAAGACAAAATCCATCTTACTGTGGACACCATTCCCAAGGAATACCGAAGACACCAAAAAGTCTTCTCTGAAGAAGAGGCACGACGCTTCCCCCCTGCAAGATCAGAAGACATGACTATTAAACTAACTCCAGACGCACCTAAGGAGTTGAATTGCAAGGTATACCCCCTATCCAAAGACGAACGAGAACTCTTACAAAGATGGATTCTCGAAGAAGAAGAACTCGGGCGAATCTATGAAGGACCATCGCCCTACACGGCACCAGTTTACTTCATCAACAAAAAAGACAGCTCGGAGAAGAGAATCATCATGGACTACAGGCAGTTGAACAAGTACACAGTCAGAGATAACAATCCTCTGCCCAATATACAATCCGCACTGGAAAGACTGCACGGCAAACTACTTTTCTCCAAGTTCGACATTCGCTGGGGATACAACAACATACGCATTGCCGAAGAGGACCAAACTAAAGCAGCGTTTAAAACCCCCCAAGGCACCTACGTTCCCCGAGTCATGTATTTTGGCCTCACCAATGCACCACCCTTCTTCCAACGAACGATGCACCGAGACTTTCACCCCCTGCTTCAAAAATATCCTGAAAACCTAGGGAATTATATGGACGACTGGTGGGTGGCCACTGCCAACGACGAAGAAGGCCGCCAACTACACAAGCAGATTGTCCACGACTTTCTTGACAAAATGGAAGAATGCTCCTACTTCCTAAAACCAAAGAAATGTCAATTCGAAAAGGAAGAAATGGAAATTCTTGGATGGCTAGTAGGAGGAGGACGAGTGTGCATCGACCCAGCTAAAGTAAAGGGGATCTTGGAATGGCCACAAACGCTCAAGTCCGTAGAAGAAGTAAGAAAAACCCTAGGTGTGTTAGGCTACCAGCGACCCTTCATCCAAGGATTCGCGTCCATAGCCCGACCTCTACACGACCTTACGAAAAAGGGAACTCCCTTCATCTGGACTGAAAGGTGTACGGAAGCACTAGACGAACTCATCACACGAGTAACCACTGAACCGGTCCTTTGGCACCCAAACCCAGCCAAACCATACGAACTGGAAGTCGATGCCTCTGCCTTCTCACTCGGCAGCATCCTTTACCAAAGGGACAACAACAACAAACGACGGGCAGTGGCCTACCATTCAAAAGCACTGAACGCAGCGGAAAGGAATTACTCTATTGGAGATCGAGAATTCCTAGCCATCATTGAAGGCCTTAAACGCGTCCGACACCTTGTGATGGGATCACCCCACAAGCTGACAATCTATACAGACCACGACAATCTTCGCTACTATCGACACCCTCAAAAGTTGAACAGACACGTGGCCCGCTACATTGCGTTTCTAGCAGATTTTGATTTTGAACTAGTCTATCTACCGGGAAAGAGGAATCAAGCCGACCCCCTCTCCCGACAACCTGATCACAACGATGGGTCGACAGACAACGAAGAAACGACAGCCCTGCCAAACGAACTCTTCGCCAGAGCAATCGAAATCTCTATCCTGGAACAACAAGTCCATCAACTACAGAAGACAAATAGCGAGCTATGCCAACAGTGGAAGAAGAAGCACAGTATTTACCAAGACGAGTGGAAGGTCTGGTGGAAAGCAGGATCGTTAGTAATCCCCGAAGATACACAACTCCGACGCACGTTCCTCCAGGAGTATCATGATACTCCGACGTCGGGACACCCCGGAGTTTGGAAAACCTACTTAATGCTAAAACGAGATTACTGGTGGCCCACAATCCATAAAGATGTCGAAGATTACGTCAAAGGATGCGCCACGTGCCAGGCGGTAAAAACAATCACACACCGCAACATACCCCCCATTGCGCCGATTGGTCCTGGCGAGGACGTAACACCCTTCGCCACGATCACAGTCGATTTCATCACAAAATTACCCAATTCATGCGGCTGTGATACAATCCTCACCATCACCGATCATGACTGTACAAAAGCCGTAATCCTGATCCCGTGCAGAGAAGACATGGGGAGCGAAGAGGTCGCGAGGCTCTTCAGGGACCACGCATTCCCCTACACCGGAATTCCTAAAAGAATTATCTTGGACAGAGACACGCGGTTCACCTCGCAATTCTTCAAGGAACTTTGCGCCCAACTCGAAATCAAGCAGAACATGAGCTCGGCCTATCATCCTCAAACAGACAGGCAATCGGAAAGAACGAATCAGACGGTATAAACCATCCTGAGGATCTTTTGCAATCACCAACAAGACAATTGGGCAGACTGGCTCAAGGTCGCGCAATACATGATAAATTCCCGTCCTTCGTCAACCACAAAGAAACCCCCATACGAATTATGGATGGGATTCATTCCCCGCACTCATCAACCCACACGTGTCGGGAATGTACCGGCAATCGAAGAAAGGAAGTCCCAACTTCTAGAAGCCAGGAAAAACGCCCAAGAAGCCATCAGCAAGGCGCAATCCCTTTGGACAAAGAACCCACACTTCCAAAGGTACCGAGTGGATCAGAAAGTCTGGTTGGAAGGGACTCATCTACGAACGACACACCCTACAATGAAATTAAGGGCCAAACGCTTTGGACCCTTCAAAGTGACGGAAGTACTCAGCGCCGTAACGTACAGACTGGACCTCCCAGCCGCGTGGAGGATCCATAACGCATTCCACGCGGCCGTCCTCCACCCATATAAGGAAACGGAACTCCATGGACCTAACTTTCCTGAGGCACCTCCTGACCTGATCGAAGGACACAAGGAGTGGGAAGTAGACAACGTGTTAGCCTCAAGGCGAACCGGAAAGGCAAAGACCCTACAATATCTTGTCCGGTGGAAAGGATTCTCCGAGGCACATGATTCCTGGGAACCAAAAAGGAATCTAGGCAACACCGCCAGAAGAGTAGAGGAATTCCACGATAAGAACCCTAAGGCCATCCGGAGAATGGTTATAAACCCTCGAGAACTAACCATGGAGTCCTCACCACTCCCCGACATTGCCACACTCTGCTCACGATTTGAAAATCTTTCCCTGATGTCCTCGCAGTTCAGTTCGCCGTCCCCTGCAACTCGCAATGCCATGCTAGCCGTCGACACAGAAGAAGTCGCCGTGCTGGAAGCTTCATTACATCCCACTGACGAACCACCTCCACCCTTCCCCGCGGAACCCGATTATGCACCACCGACCGACACGCCCCCCAGCTTCGGGCTGGAAGAATATTTGCGACTATCACCGTTGCTCTACAGTGTTCATGGACCAAGCCGCGTCCCCAGCCCCGAACCACTTCCCATTCCCCCTCGCACAGACCCATTGCCCCAAAACGACCCTGACAACCCACATAACCAGATCCGGGGTCTGAGTAGCTTCGCCCGAGAAAGACTTTTCTACTCGGCGACAGGGCTGGCGGCAGCTCAGCTGATGTTAGAAAGACAGGAAGAGGCCGATCACCCCTTGGTACGAGACCCCGAGACCAACCTCGTGCATCGTGCGGCCACCCTGCTGTCTTCGGTCTCGAGCACGAACTCGGGCTCCTCTCCCGCAACGTCCATGCAGAGCTTCCCGTCGCACTACACCTTAGAGATTGACGTGGACGACTTGGTGCAATTGCACCCAGGCGATGACTGGATCAGATTCCAGTCGGAGATCCATCGCACCCACATCCAGATCCCTGCCACTGAAGCTAACCCCGAGGTCAAAGTAGCGGCAAGGTACCTACGATTCCGTGTTGATGACATCACTGGAGAGCCCACCATCTACGGGACTATGGGGGCGGGACAACCAATCTATGCAGAACCACTGGTGGCGGCCCCCGCGTCCTGGGCAGCACCCGCGGATTACCGCAGCGATAGTCACTTCACACTCTTCACAGAGTCAAGGATGATTGGAGGCCCAATGGAGAGAGCGATCGAAGATCTAGGAGACTACGGGGTCAAGGCCGACATCATATGTCTGCGAAATCTGGAGGCAGACAAGCGCAAGTTAGCCCTCTGCCTCAAGGAGGTCCAAGCGCTGGAAGCATACACGCAGAAAAGAAGGGCCGAATTCGGCCTTTACCAACTCGCTCACGTCGGACGAACCAAAGCAGTCCGACAACGGCTTATCAGAGCCAATGTGTGCGAACGACTCCTGGAGCTGGTGGACGAAGACGACGAGAGAGGAGAATTGGCTTGGCGACACCGACGTGTGAGACGTAACTCCGCACCCTACCGCCTCAACGTGGTCACTAGGCCCGACTCGAGATTAAGGGGAGGAGCAGGCAGCAGGGTGTCTTGGAACAGCGAAAATGCCACAGATGACGCGCTAGCTCAAGACGAGTTTGAAGAGCGCAAACATTGCTCTTACTGCCCCTGGTACGACCACCTATCCACCCAGTGCGAGACTCCGCATCACCTCTGTTCCATCTCCGCCTCGGGCTGGTGCCGAGTACCCCGCCATCACAGATTCTTCCGCAACCAGATGCCCGATACCTGCCCTTACAGAGGGCGATGCCGCCACGCCAATGGCCATTACCTCACCCCCCAACGCCATGCTCGCTACCTCACTTTGGAAGAGCGAGCCATCGAATACGATCACAACAACGCAGGGTGCGACGATCTCTGCAAGGGAGAACTCAGCAGCGCAGGGATCGCCATGCGCCAGGCGATCACCCAAGTCGTCCTGGATGAATTCGAGAATGCAGGCCCCTCTTACACTCCTCGTTCCCCTTCCCCCGACTACGACTATGTCCCCGGTGATAACAAGGGATCGGATTAGCACGTGGAAGTGCTCCTTTGAGGGGAGGGTGGTGATAAGCTCCATCTCTAGTGCGGAGAGAGGTGAGGTGTTTTACGGACCGACGGACTGGCTGGGATCATGTGATCCCATGACTCCTGTACAATATACGTGTGGCTCTCTGGTTGACTGAGACTCTTACTGTACGGCTGACCGAGGACTGATTGATGGATGACTCACAAGTGCATCATGCTTACTGTACGATAAGGTGGATGACTGATCCCTTACAAACCGGCTTAGCAACCGGTTCTGAGACTATTAGTCATACTAGGTTCGACCCTGTATATATACGACTCTGTACAAACAGTTGAGCCTTAAGCTCGACTTTGCTTTGCAATCGCAGCCTCTTGTACCCTCCTGTTTACTGCGCGGCCCCTCTCTACTCTTCCCTCTACACTTGAAAGGTCCTTAAAGGCGGACCTTTCCCTTCGAAGCTTAGTGATTGGGCTATACCAATCAACACACATCTCAGGAGTCTGAACACGTGCCCCGGCATGCCTCGGACCGCACACCTTCCCAAACCGTTAGGTGTGCACGAAGCCCCGCTGCGGGCTTAACAGCGAGGGTGTTGCGGGTCTCGGCCTCTTCAGCTTCGAGGGCGCGGATGCGGGCGGCGATGTGAGTGAGCTCGGCGTCGGTGTGGTGGTAGCGGCATATGTCCGTGTAGAGACCCCAGTCCTGGGTCGTATCTTGGACTTCCAGTGTGAAGGCGTCGAAGATTTCGGAGTCGCCGTCAATGGCTCGGAGTAGCCACTTGGGTACGGGCGGGTTGGCAACACCGACGTTCGAACTGGGCTGGGCATAGACTTCTGTGGTGAAGACAGGATCGCCAGGGCCTCCCATGGTACCAGCGGCATGGGGAACGGGCCGTCGAGAAGCTGGATGTAGGGAGCAATGCGGCGGTTGTTGGTGCCGGCTTGGAGGGGGATGGAGAAATAGTGGAGTTGGCCATTGTTCTCTACAAAGCCCGTAGGGGGTTCAGACTGGATACCCTGCTGAATACTCTCCCTCGCGGGTTGGTTGGCCAGGTTGCAGATAGTGAGGTCGGCAATGCAGAGGGACTCAGTCTTGGAGTCGCACTCGAGCTGGAGGGTCCTGGCGCCGAGGGCGAGGATGTCACGTTGGTCCCTGCTTTGTTCGAGCTCCGCAGCTTGTTCTTTGGCCGTGATCCTAACGGCTTCCATCTGGTCCTCGGTGCGCTTGGCGGTGATGATGAGACCGCGGACCATGCGGAGGAGAATTGGAGTCGGGAGGGCATCAGTTTGTCCCTCGACGAGAGCGCTAACGGCTCGGGGTGGTAGGGGTACGGCTGGCTGCGTAGCGCCGATGGCGAGGTCCACTGCAAGGACCCGTGCTGTGTTAGTGGGCGCGGGGTCCTCAACAAGAGGAAGGGCTCCAGAGGAACCGGTCGTCTGGTAGGGGGTTCCTGGGGCGGGGATGTAGAGGGCCTCGGTGGAGGCATAGGAGTCGGTGGGCGAGGCGGGGGCATATTTGTAATTGTTGTCCACAGGAGAGATGTGGATGGTCTGATGGGACATGGTTGTGTGGGGTGTGAGAGGAGAATGGTGTTCCGAGCTCTCAGACCCCTCCTTTTATGCGGCTGCGCGAGTGGGTGTCTTGTGTGGTATGACTCGACCAGTGCCGGGGCGTGTACTTGGTTGGCCGGTTCCCATGTGTTGTCTGCATGCGGGTATCCCTTCCATTTGAGGAGATATTGCAGGGTTTTAGTTCTCCTGTAGAGGCGGTGATTAACGATAGCCTCGACCTCGTATTCGTGTTCGCCTTCGATCAGCTCGGGGGGTGGTTTGATGTAATTGGAACCGTGTTGTGGGGTTTCCCGATACGGTGTGAGAAGGCTGGCGTGGAACATGTTGTGGATTTTCCAGGCGTCGGGTAGTTGGAGCTGGTATGCCACCGGTGATACTTGTTTACTGATGCAGAAGGGGCCGTGCCGCTTAGGGGCTAGTTTGGGGGTCTGGTAGGGTAGTTGGAGGTTCTTAGCCTCAAGCCAGACCTCTTGATCCACGTTGAACTGGGGTGGTGGCGTTTGATGGGCGGTGCGGTTGATAGCTTCGATTGCTTGTGCATGCCTTTCGAGGGTGGTCTGCTTCCTGTCCTCCATGTGTTGGTTCAGCGACGGAGGGGGGTCCATGGGGTGTAGGCGAGGCGTGTAGCCGAGGAGTGCTTCTAATGGGGCGATGTTGATGGTGGCGTTCTTGTGATTGTTGTGCACCGTGGTGGCTATTCCCAGCCAATTGCTCCAATCGGTTTGGGCACTGTTGGTGGTCAGGCGGAGGTATTGTTCCACCCACTGATTTGTCCGTTCTGATAGTCCGTCTGTTTGGGGGTGGAACACTGAAGACATGTTTTGTTTGATCCCTAGTTGTTGGGCGAGTGCCTTCGCGAAGAAGGATGTGAATCGGGGGTCTCTGTCAGATATGACCTTGTTGGGTAGGCCGAACCATCGGTAGACATTATCATAGTATAGTTTGGCCACTTCTTGCCCGGTGATTGTTGTTTTGCAGGGAAGAAATACGGCCGCTCTCATGCATCCGTGGTCTACTATCGTGAGGATGGCGTCGTATCCATTGCTGGTCGGGAGCTGGGTGATCAGGTCCATTGCTACGATCTGGAACGGAAGTGCGTTGGTTGGTGTGGGGATGCGGTAGAGGGGTATTTTTGCCCGTCTTGTGAGGTTCTTGCTTTGTTGGCATTTGGCACACCCTCTTACGTATTGTGCGATCCATTCGTTCATGTCTGGCCACCAGAAGTGTCGGCAGATGGTTGTGATGGTGGGGTCTTGTCCTGGGTGTCCTCTGATTTCCAGGTCGTGGAATCGGTGGAGGATTTCCTTTTTCAGGGTGTCGTCTGGTGGAATGGCGATTCTGCCTTGTACACGCCAGTGCTTTAGGTTGTCATCGTTGTGCGAGTGGGTCATGGTTGCCTTGTGGCGTTTGATCCATCCTGCGATTTCGGCGGGGTACTTTCGCTGTATCATCCCTATTCATCGTTCTAATTTCCACCATTCGTCCTTGGGATCTTTGGTGGTGGATAGTCTGATAAAGCTGTCGGGATGGAGCAGGGTTATGTCTTGATTGTCCGTCTCTCCTTTGTCTACCCCTGGCGGTCTAGAGAGGAGGTCTGCCGAGGTGTGGAGTTTCCCTGGCACGTGTTGGATCTTTAGGTGGTATTCCTGGAGCTCTGCGAACCAACGTGCTACGTGGCGGTCTACCTTGCGTGGGGATTTCCAGAAAGTCAGGTTCACGTGGTCAGTGAGGACTGTGATTGGGATTGTTGATCCTGCTAGGTGGGGTCGCCAGTGGGCTAGGGCTTTCATCAGCGCCAGGAGTTCTCTCTCGTAGATGTTGTAGTTGCGCTCGGTTGGGGTGAATGTTGCGGAGTAGTAGGCTATGGGGTGTTTGGTTGGTGAGGTTTTTCTGGGGTGTTTGTCTCCCTCTTGTAAGAGTACAGCTCCCACACCGTATGCAGATGCGTCCGTGGCTAGGAAAAACGGTTTGGTGTAGTCGGGTTGGCGTAGGATTGGGTTCTGGCACATGTGTTTCTTGAGGGTTTCGAAGGCTTTGGTTTGGGCTTCCTCCCATGTAAACGGTGTTGCCTTCTTAGTTAGGTGGATCAGTGGTCTTGCAATCTTTGAGTAGTCTTTGATGAAGTATCGGTAATACCCTGTAAAGCCTAGAAAGGCTCTGACGTCTCGGACCGTTCGTGGGGGTTTCCAATCTGCTACTCCTTGCACTTTGGCTGGGTCCATACGGATGGTGTTGTGACCCAAGATAACGCCTAAGAATTCGACCTCCTTTTGTTCGAAGACACATTTCTCTGGTTTGAGGAAGAGGTCGTGCTTGTGTAGTTTGTCGAGGATTTGGTGGACTCTTGTTCGGTGGTATGGGAGGTCTGATCGGGTGTGTATGAGGATGTCGTCCATATAGATTGACAGCCAGTCTTGTCGGAGTTCTTCTCTGAACAGTGCGTTCATCATGGTCTGGAAGGTGGCTGGGGAGTTGGTCATCCCGAAGAACATTACCTGCAGCTCGAAGAGGCCGTGGTTCGTAATAAATGCCGCCTTCCATTGGTCTCCATCGCGTATCCATATGTTGTTGTATCCCCAGCAGATGTCGAACTTGGTGAACAGGCTGGCTCCTCGGACTCTTGCGATGAGTTCGGGAATGAGTGGAAGTGGCGTGGCGTTTCGACGGGTCCATTCGTTGAGCTTCCGGTAGTCCTGCACTGGTCAGAGCTTCCTGTCCTTCTTTTTGACGAAGAAGAATGGGGCTGCAAACTGGCTTTTGGACTCAGTAATGTATCCTTTGTCGAGGTGCTCTTGGAGGAATGTTGCGAGTGCTTCCTGTTCTGGTTGGGTTAGGGCGTACACCTTCCCTGGCATGTTCTCTGGGTGGCCTGGTTTTAGTTCGATGGCGTGGTCCCATTCTCGTGATGGTGGGAATCGCTTTGATTCTGCTTCGCTGAATACGAAGGAGTGTTGGTGGTATTCTTTTGGGATTGGTAGGGACTGGGTCGTGTGTTTTTCGGCCAGCTTTGAAGCTAGCGTTTGTCTGTCGGACGCTGTGGCGGTGTGGATCTTCGCTGTTGTCCGTTTGATCCTGGCTTTAATGACTACAGGTAGTTGTTTGTAGGCAATCCACCCTTTTTCCCAGTCGATGACTGGTTGGGCTGCGGCAAACCATGGGTAGCCTAAGATTACTTTTTGCTCGCCTAGGTTGGTGAGGAAAAAGTGCATCGTGTGTGTTTGGTCGCCCATTCGTACGTCTAAGTCAGTGTAGTGGGTGATTTGGCCGTGGCAGTTCTGCGTTCCGTCCACGTTGAACACCTTGCAGGGTTCTGCCAGTTCTTCGATTGGCAGCTTGAGTTCCCTTGCATAGTCGGGGTTAATAAAGTTCTCCGTAGCGCCGGAGTCTAGTAGTGCGGAGGTTTCGGCCCTCTTAAACAGGGAGTTTAGATATACACGAATTGTCATTGATCGACGGTTCGATAGATACACGCTCCTTGTACTTAATGCCCTAACCAAGGCCGAACTGGTTAGGCGTCCTGAAAACCCTCTTCCTCGGCTGCTACTATCCCTCCCCCGAAGTGTGCTGCTACTTGGTCTCGTTGGTCGGTGGACATGGCCACCAGTCTGGTGGCTATTTCGTCCACTGGATTCTCGTTAGTGGTTGTGGTGTCTGACATCCAGTCGACCAGTTGTGCTGTGACTACATGCGGTTTCTTCTTCCGGTTGGGGCAGTTGTGCATGAAGTGTCCGACTTGGTTGCATTCGTAACAGGCGCCGCAGGGGGCTCGGTCAGTGCCACGGGGGTTCCTATCGGTCGATTAGGTTTGGGCGATGTTCACCTGGTAGACATTTCCTTGTTCGTCCTGCATTTGGACCGTCCTTCCTTGGGGGTTTTGGTTCCTCCAGTTGTTGTTTCGGTTAGCGTGTGCTCGATCTGCGTCAATGTCCATTGGGACGGGGGTGTTATTCAAGTGGCGGGGGGCGTTGGTGGAATTGTACCCTCGGATGTTGGGGCGGCTAGGCTGTTGGTTGGTAGGGTTGGGCTGTGCGAACCGGTTCCAACGGGACGATGGTGGTCGGCTCGAGGTGTTCTTGTCTTATTTGAACATTTCGTAGATGAGGAGTTGGGACGCTATGCTGTCGATTGCTCGTTGCTTAATTTCTGTGTAGGTATTGACCTTGGGGGGTTTGACTATGTCATTGACGATGGACTTGGTTAGTCCCTTCAGGAAGTATCTGACGGTCGCGGGTGCTGTGAGTGGGTATTCGGCCTTTCGGGCGACTCTTTCGAAGTCTTGGATGTATTGGTCGACATCGGGCCACTTCATTTTCATGCTTTCTATCTGAAGGCATGCTCGTTCTTCGGCTTGTGTGTCTTGGAATTGATTCCGGAATTCGTTCAGGAAGTGTACCCAGACGTCGGGAACGTCTTCAAGGAGTGGGTCCAATTGGTCCACCCAGTCTCCTTGGTTGAGGGCCCATTCGTCTACTGTCGGGCCTTTGATGAAAGTTAGCGCTATTGCTATGCGGCGGATCCAGGATTGGAGGCCGGGGACCGTAGTGTTTACACAGAAGTAGTGTCACAGTTCGTTTATGAACTGGTCTGCTTTCGCTCGGTCTCCGTCAAACTCCGTGGGGGCGCTCCCCATGAGGCGGGCATCTTGGTTTGCCGGGGGCATGGGTGGTGCTGCTGGAAGGTTGGGGGCTCCGGGGTTTCCTCCCGGGTTGCCTCCCCCTCCTCCGGGGTTGCCTCCTCCTCCTCCGGGGTTGCTTCCCCCTGCGGGGTTGCCTCCTCCTTCTCCGGGGTTGTTGCTTGGCTGTCGCTTCATTGCCGTGTCTAGCTTCTTCTGCATGGAGGCCGCTATCTTAGGTTTGGTGGTTGTGGTAGTGGTAGTGGTTGCTGTGGTGGTCGCCATGGTGTGCTTGTGTATGAGTGAGGCGAATGGTCGGGTGTCGATAAGTGGGGAGTTTCTGATGGTGATATTGGTGTGATCCTCTGTGGGTTCTTTGTCCGTGGTGGGCGAGTTGGGTTGTTGGTCTGTGGAGACGGGGGATGGGGGTCGGCTGTTGTCTTTGTCGTCGTCGGAGTCAGGTGGAATGGGTAGGAATGTCCCTCCTTCGCGTCTGCAGCGGAGTCTCTCTCGTGCGTTTAGCTCATTGTGAGCCTCGATGTCTGGTCTTCTGGGTCCTCGTACTAGTTTGAACTTGTCTCCATCTTCCTCTAAGTAGACTTGGGTGAGGAATCCTTTCTCGTTGTGTATCCAGACGTGGGTTCCGTCTATGCAGTCCTGTGCCTTCTTGGTCGTATCAGGGTGGTATAGTATTGCTATCCCGTCGTATCCGGGGATGACTCCTTTGTCGATTCTACGCAGGTGTGCATTCTTTGGTGGTCTGTCGTCGTCTCCAAAGTCCGTGAGGTATTCTTTAGGTGGGGCCTCCGTGATGACAAGAAAGTTGAGTCTAATGTCACCGCTGCTTATGCGACGATAACGAGTAGACTCGGGATGGTAATGACAAGGCTCTTAGCAGCCGCCTTCTGGCTAGGAGTGGGGAATAGATGATATTGCCATCGTAAGACGGACAGGAGACTCAACTTAGCGACTTAGGGTCACTATGGAGTCGTACTTATACTACTACAGGGTACAGGGCACAGGAACACGACGATACGGGGCTGCGAGTCACATACATAGGGCTGAGTCACAAGGCGACTCATGTAGTCCATCCACATCAGGTGAGGCATACAGTCGTACATACTTAGTCAAGGCCTACCACTCCCTCGGGCTTGTCCAACTCCATGGGGCTGTCCTCGCGGCTAACATCTCCATCGATCGAGGGGGGGAAGTCCCAGGGTTGATGGGACGGTAACAGTGTAGGACCCTGTGGACATCATTCAAATGGATCCAGATAAAACAGCATATACCATCATTCTCGGGAATGGTTTCATACCCCCGTCCGGGGTTTCGAAATGCGAGGCCAGTCCTCGGATGGCGGTGTCATCGAGAAAGGGTTTAGCAACATGGGGCATCTCAGGTTCTAAGAGGAAGGTGACATCACCGTGGAAAATGGCAACTGCGTTCGTGGAACCTTGGGGAAGGACGGTGCATCGAAATGTGCCTAAGGGGGACTGGAAGGTGGTCAGATCGCAGGAGGAGATGTCGAGGGAGCGATGATTGTAGCTGACAAAGAGGTCTAGCATGGAGTAGCAGGCACATGCTGCCATACCCTCCACAAACTGGTCAACGAATGGTGGGACAGCAGCGTTGCGGATAGTGATAGCGTTGAGGGGCTGGAGGTCATGGACTATGTGGAGGGAGCCGTTCTTCTTTTTGACACAGAACCAGTGGGATCGGTACGAGGTGTCAGAGGGCTCATATACACCAGCTGCAATCTTCTTCTTGAAGAGGTCAATGACGTTGTCGACGATGCCGGTAGGAATGGGGATGTTACGCTGTACCCAGGGTGTGTGTGCAATGGTGGGGATCTTGACCGGTGTGAAGTATTCGTCGCGGAAGTGTCCGCGCTCGGCTTCGGTCCAGGCAAGGGCTGATTCGTTGAGTTTGAGGACATGTTGGGCAAGTCGGAGTTCTTCTGGCCAGAGGAAATTGTAGCGGTTGAGGTCGAGTTCGTCTAAGCGTTCTTGTGTGAGTCGGGAGCCGGGCAAGAAAGGTGGTGCGTGCGTTGGGAGGGAGGGAAGGGATAGGAGAGGATCTTCGGGGCGGCGGCGGATGATGCAGAAGTCTTCTGGAAGGGAGGCGGCAACAGGGTGCACCTTGTGGGCAACTTTCTTGTATGCGAGGTTGGCTGTAGAGGGGATTGTACGAGGCGACTCTGAAATGGGTTGGTAAGTTAGGGCATGCGCATAGCCAATGTGAACACACTGCTCGCACGATGGTACTAAGATCCGTTGGGCACGGTTGAGGGGGTTGCAGATTGTGATGTCAACTGTCACCGCTGCTTACACGACGATAACGAGTAGACTCGGAGTGGTAGTGACAAGGCTCTTAGCGGCCGCCTTCTGGCTAGGAGTGGGGAACTGATGCTATTGCCATCGTAAGACGGACAGGAGACTCAACTTAGCGACCTAGAGTCACTAGAGAGTCGTACTTATACTACTACAGGGTACAGGGTACGGGGTACTGGGCACAGGGCGCGGGACATGAGGATACGGGGCTGCGAGTCACGTACATAGGGGCTGAGTCACAAGGCGACTCATGTAGTCCATCCACATCAGGTGAGGCGTATACAAATAACACTAGTCTGATCTTACCGCTACTCGGGGTCATCCAACTCCATTGGGTCGTCCGTGCGGCTGATATCCCCGTCGATCGAGGGGGGGAAGTCCCAGGGTCGAGGGGACGGTAACATCACCCTCCGGTTAGATGCGAGCGCGACCACGCATCGCGTAGCGGATGATCCCCGCCCCATGACGTTGGTCGTGGCGGTCGGCATCGTTGCCGGCGAGGTGGGCAAGGGTTTCTCCGGCGTTGGCGGTGCGGAGGTGGCAGCGGCAGTTGGCGAGGGTGTTGCGGGTCTCGGCCTCTTCAGCTTCGAGGGCGCGGATGCGGGAAGCGATGTTGGTGAGCTCGACATCGGTGTGGTGGTAGCGGCAGATGTCAGTGTAGAGACCCCAGTCCTGGGTCGTATCCTGGACCTCCAATGCAAAGGCATCGAAGATCTCGGAGTCTCCGTCGATGGCACGGAGTAGCCACTTGGGTACCGGCGGATTGGCGACACCAACGTTGGAGCTGGGCTGGGCGTAGACCTCTGTAGTAAAGACAGGGTCGTCAGGGCCTCCCAGGGTACCAGCGGCGCGGGGAACGGGGCCATCGAGAAGCTGGATGTAGGGGGCGATGCGGCGGTCGTTGCTGCCGCCTTGGAAGGGGATGGAGAAGTAGTGGAGCTGGCCGTTGTTCTCGATAAAGCCCGTAGGGGGTTCAGACTGGATACCCTGGTGAATATCCTCCCTTGGGGGTTGGCTGGCCAGGCGGCGGATGGTGAGGTCGGCGAGGCGGAGGGCTTCGGTCTTGGCCTCGCAGTCGAGCTGGAGGGTCCTGGCGCCGAGGGCGAGGACGTCGTGTTGGTCCCGGCTCTGCTCGAGTTCCGCGGCTTGCTCTTCGGCCGTAAACCTAACGGCTTCCATCCGGTCCTCGGTGCGCTTGGCGGTGATGATGAGACCGCAGACCATGCAGAGGAGAACTGGAGTCGTGAGGGCGTCGGTTTGTCCCTCGACAATAGCGCTAACGGCTCGGGGTGATAGGGGTATGGCTGGCTGCGTAGCGCCGATGGCGAGGTCCACTGCAAGGACCCGTGCTGAGTTAGTGGGCGCGGGGTCCTCAACAAGAGGAAGGGCTCCATTGGAACCGATCGTCTGATAGGGGGTTCCCGGGGCGGGGATGAAGAGGGCCTCGGTGGAGGCATAGGAGTCGGTGGGCGAGGCGGGAGCGTAGCTGGCATCTTCGACGGGGGAGAGGTGGATGGTCTGGTGGGGCATAATGGTTTGGAGTGTGGGGAGAGGATGTTGCTTCGAGTCCTCAGACCTGTCCTTTTATGCGGTTGCTCGAGCGGGCGTCTTTGATGGTACTCTTCAATCAGTGCGGGGGCATGTACTTGGGGGGCCGGTTCCCATGTGTTGTCTGCGTCTGGGTATCCCTTCCATTTGAGGAGATATTGCAAGGTCTTCCGCCTCCCGTAGAGACGGTGATTAACGACGGCCTCGACTTCGTACTCGTGTTCACCCTCGATCAGTTCGGGGGGTGGTTTGATGTAGTTGGGGCCGTGTTGTGGGGTCTCGCGATAAGGGGTGAGGAGGCTGGCGTGGAACACGTTATGGATCTTCCAGGCGTCGGGTAGTTGGAGCTGATACGCCACCGGTGACACCTGTTTACTGATGCGGAAAGGCCCGTGTCGCTTGGGGGCTAGTTTGGGGGTCTGGTAGGGTAATCGGAGGTTCTTTGCCTCGAGCCAGACCTCTTGATCCACGTTGAACTGGGGTGGTGGCGTTTGATGGGCGGTGCGGTTGATAGCTTCGATCGCTTGTGCACGCCTCTCGAGTGCGGTCTGCTTCCTGTCCTCCACGTGTTGATTCAATGATGGAGGGGGGTCTGTAGGGTGTAGGCGAGGCATGTAGCCGAGGAGTGCTTCTGATGGGGCGATGTTGATGGTGGCGTTTTTGTGATTGTTGTGCACCGTGGTGGCTATTCCCAGCCAGTCGCTCCAATCGGTTTGGGCGCTGTTGGTGGTCAGGCGGAGGTATTGCTCTATCCACTGATTTGTTCGTTCTGATAGTCCGTCTGTTTGGGGGTGGAACGCTGAGGACACGTTTTGTTTGATCCCCAGTTGTTGGGCGAGTGCCTTTGCGAAGAAGGATGCAAATCGGGGGTCTCTGTCGGATATGACCTTATCGGGCAGGCCGAACCATCGGTAGACGTTGTTGTAGTATAGTTTGGCCACTTCTTGCCCGGTGATGGTTGTCTTGCAGGGGAGGAATACGGCCGCTCTCGTGCATCCGTGGTCTACTATCGTGAGGATGGCATCGTACCCTTTGCTGGTCGGGAGTTGGGTGATCAGGTCCATTGCTATGATCTGGAACGGGAGTGCGTTGGTCGGTGTGGGGATGCGGTAGAGAGGGACCTTCGCTCGTTTTGTAAGATTCTTGCCTTGTTGGCATTTGGCGCACCCTCTTACGTATTGCGCGATCCATTCATTCATGTCTGGCCACCAGAAGTGTCGGCAGATGATTGTGATGGTGGGGTCTCGTCCTGGGTGCCCTCTGATTTCCAGGTCGTGGAATCGGTGGAGGATTTCCTTTTTCAGGGTGTCGTCTGGTGGAACGGCGATTCTGCCTTGTACGCGCCAGTGCTTTAGGTTATCGTCATTGTGCGAGTGGGTCATGGTTGCCTTGTGGCGTTTGATCCACCCTGCGATCTCGGCGGGGTACTTTCGTTGCATTGTCCCTATTCGTCGTTCTAGTTCCCACCATTCGTCTTTGGGGTCTTCGGTGGTGGATAGTCTGATGAAGGCGTCTGGGTGGAGGAGGGTTAGGTCTTGGTTATCTGCTTCGCCTCCGTCCACTCCTGGGGGTCGGGAGAGGAGGTCTGCCGAGGTATGGAGTTTCCCTGGCACGTGTTGGATCTTTAGGTGGTACTCCTGGAGTTCTGCGAACCATCATGCCACCCGGCGGTTTACCTTACGTGGGGATTTCCAGAAGGTTAAGTTTGCGTGGTCGGTGAGGACTGTGACTGGGATCGTCGATCCTGCCAGGTGGGGTCGCCAGTGGGCTAGGGCTTTCATTAGTGCCAGGAGTTCTCTTTCGTAGATGTCGTAGTTGCGCTCGGTTGGGGTGAATGTTGCGGAGTAGTAAGCTATGGGGTGTTTGGTTGGTGAGGTTTTCCTGGGGTGTTTGTCTCCCTCCTGTAAGAGTACGGCTCCCACGCCGTACGCAGACGCGTCTGTAGCTAGGAAGAATGGTTTGGTGTAGTCGGGTTGGCGTAGGATCGGGTTTTGACACATGTGTTTTTTGAGGGTCTCGAAGGCTTTAACTTGGGCTTCTCCCCATGCAAATGGTGTCGCCTTCTTGGTGAGGTGGATCAGTGGTCTTGCGATCTTCGAATAATCTTTGATGAAGTATCGGTAGTATCCTGTGAATCCCAGGAAGGCTCTGACTTCTCGGACCGTTCGTGGGGGTTTCCAGTCCGCTACTCCTTGTACCTTGGCTGGGTCCATCCGTATGGTGTTGTGGCCCAGGATGACACCTAGGAATTCGACTTCCTTTTTCTCGAAGATGCACTTCTCTGGTTTGAGGAAGAGGTCGTGTTTGCGCAGCTTGTCGAGGATTTGGTGGACTCTTGTTCGGTGGTATGGGAGGTCTGATCGGGTGTGTATGAGGATATCGTCCATGTAGATCGACAGCCAGTCTTGTCGGAGTTCTTCCCTGAATAGCGCGTTCATCATGGTCTGGAAGGTGGCTGGGGAGTTGGTCATCCCAAAGAACATCACCTGTGGTTCAAAGAGACCGTGATTTGTGACAAACGCTGCTTTCCATTGATCTCCGTCGCGTATCCGTACGTTGTTATATCCCCAGCGAATGTCAAATTTGGTGAATAGGCTGGCTCCTCTGACTCTCGCGATGAGCTCGGGGATGAGTGGGAGTGGTGTGGCGTTTCGGCGGGTCCATTCGTTAAGCTTTCGGTAGTCCTGTACTGGTCGGAGTTTCCCGTCTTTCTTTTTGACGAAGAAGAATGGGGCCGCGAATTGGCTTTTGGACTTGGTGATGTATCCCTTGTCGAGGTGTTCTTGAAGGAACGTTGCGAGTGCTTCTTGTTCTGGTTGGGTCAGGGCGTATACCTTCCCTGGCATGTGTTCTGGGTGGCCTGGTTTTAGTTCTATGGCGTGATCCCATTCTCGTGGTGGCGGGAATCGCTTTGATTCTGCTTCGCTGAACACGAATGAGTGTTGGCGGTACTCTTTCGGGATCGGTGAGGGTTGGACCGCGTGTTCCTCGGCTAGCTTTGAAGCTAGTGTTTGTCGGTCTGTTGCTGTGGCGGTATGGATTTTTGTCGTCGTTTGCTTGATCCTAGCTTTGATGACGACGGGTAGTTGTTTGTAGGTGATCCATCCTTTTGCCCAGTCGATGACTGGTTGGACTGCAGCGAACCATGGGTAGCCTAAAATTACCTTTTGTTCGCCTAGGTTGGTGAGGAAGAAGCGCATCGTGCGTGTTTGGTCGCCCGTTCGTATGTCTAGGTCGGTGTAGTGGGTGATTTGTCTGTGGCGGTTCTGTGTCCCATCTACGTTAAACACCTTGCGGGGTTCTGCCAACTCTTCAATTGGTAGTTTGAGTTCTTTTGCATAGTTGGGGTTGATGAAGTTCTCCGTGGCGCCGGAGTCTAATAGTGCAGAGGTTTCGGCCCTCTTGAACAAGGAGTTTAAGTATACGCGAATTGTCATTGATCGACGGTTCGATAGATACACGCTCCTTGTACTTAATGCCCTAACCAAGGCCGAACTGGTTAGGCGTCCTGAAAACCCTCTTCCTCGGCTGCTACTATTCCTCCTCCGAAATGTGCCGCTACTTGGTCTCGTTGGTCAGTAGACATGGCCGCCAGTCTGGTGGCTATTTCGTCTACTGGGTTCTCGTTAGTGGTCGTGGTGTCTGACATCCAGTCGACCAGTTGTGCCGTGGCTACGCGCGGTTTCTTGTTCCGGTTGGGACAGTTGCGTGCAAAGTGTCCAACTTGGTTGCATTCGTAGCAGGCACCGCGGGGGGCTCGGTCAGCGCCGCGGGGGTTTCTGTCGGTCGGTTGGGTTTGGGCGACATTCACCTGATAGACGTTCCCTTGTTCGTCTTGCATTTGGACCGTCCTTCCTTGGGGGTTTCGGTTCCTCCAGTTGTTGTTTCGGTTGGCGTGTGCTCGGTCTGCATCGACGTCCATTGGGACGGGGGCGTTGTTTAGGTGGCGGGGGGCGTTGGTGGAATTATATCCTCTGATATTGGGGCGACTGGGTTGTTGATTGGTGGGATTGGGCTGTACGAATCGATTCCATCTCGATGACGGTGGTCGGTTTGTGGTGCCTTTGTCCTGCTTGAACATCTCGTAGATGAGGAGTTGGGACGCTACGCTGTCGATTGCTCGCTGTTTGATCTCTGCATAGGTATTGACCTTGGGGGGTTTGACTATGTCGTTGACGATGGACTTGGTTAGTCCTTTCAGGAAGTACCTGACGGTTGCGGGTGCCGTGAGCGGGTATTCGGCCTTTCGGGCGACTCTCTCGAAGTCCTGGATGTATTGGTCAACTTCGGGCCATTTCATCTTCATATTTTCGATCTGAAGGCGTGCTCGCTCTTTGGCTTGGGTGTCTTGGAATTGGTTCCGGAACTCGTTCAGGAAGTGTATCCAGACGTCAGGGACGTCTTCAATGAGTGGGTCCAATTGGTCCACCCAGTCTCCTTGGTTGAGGGCCCATTTGTCCACGGTTGGGCCTTTGATGAATGTCAGCGCTATTGCTACGCGGCAGATCCAGGATTGGAGGCCGGGGACTGTGGCGTTTACGCGGAAGTAGTGTCGTAGCTCATTTATGAATTGGTCTGCTTTCGCTCGGTCTCCGTCAAACTCCGTGGGGGCGCTTCCCATGAGGCGGGCGTCTTGGTTTGCTGGGGGCATCGGTGGTGCGGCCGGGGGGTTGGGGGCTCCGGGGTTTCCTCCGGGGTTGCCTCCTCCTCCTCCGGGGTTGCCTCCTCCTCCTCCGGGGTTGCTTCCTCCCCCTCCGGGGTTTCCTCCTCCTCCTCCGGGGTTGTTACTCGGCTGTCGCTTCATTGCCGTATCTAGCTTCTTTTGCACGGAGGCTACTATCTTGGGTTTGGTGGTTGTGGTGGCGGTAGTGGTGGTTGCTGTGGCAGTTGCCATGGCGTGCTCGTGTATCAATGAAGCGAATGGTCGGGTGTCGATGAGTGGGGAGTTTCTGATGATGGTGTTGGTGTGGTCCTCTGTGGGTTCTTCGTCAGTGGTAGGTGAGTTGGGTTGTTGGTCTGTGGAGACAGGGGACGGGGGCCGAGTGTTGTCTTCGGCGTTGTCGTCGGAGTCAAGGGGGATGGGTAGGAATGTTCCTCCTTCGCGTCTGCGTCGGCGTCTTTCTTGTGCGTTCAACTCGTTGTGGGCTTCGATGTCAGGTCTTCTGGGTCCTCGCACTAATTTGAATTTATCTCCGTCCTCTTCGAGGTAGACTTGGGTGAGGAATCCTTTCTCGTTGTGTATCCAGACGTGGGTTCCGTCTATGCAGTCCTGTGCCTTCTTGGTCGTATCAGGGTGGTATAGTATTGCTATCCCGTCATATCCGGGGATGACTCCTTTGTCGATTCTGCGTAGGTGCGCGTTCTTTGGTGGTTTGTCGTCGTCTCCAAAGTCCGTGAGGTATTCCTTGGGTGGGGCCTCCGTGATGATAAGAAAGTTGAGTCTAATGTCACCGCTGCTTACGCGACGATAACGAGTAGACTCGGAGTGGTAGTGACAAGGCTCTTAGCGGCCGCCTTCTGGCTAGGAGTGGGGAACTGATGCTATTGCCGTCGTAAGACGGACAGGAGACTCAACTTAGCGACCTAGAGTCACTAGAGAGTCGTACTTATACTACTACAGGGTACAGGGTACGGGGTACTGGGCACAGGGCGTGGGACATGAGGATACGGGGCTGCGAGTCATGTACATAGGGGCTGAGTCACAAGGCGACTCATGTAGTCCATCCACATCAGGTGAGGCGTATACAAATAACACTAGTCTGATCTTACCGCTACTCGGGGTCATCCAACTCCATTGGGTCGTCCGCGCAGCTGATATCCCTGTCGATCGAGGGGGGGAAGTCCCAGGGTCGAGGGGACGGTAACATCAACACTACCGTCTGGCTTGTCTTTGAGACTGCACAAGAGCAGTTGTTGGAAGGGTCATCCGAGAAGGAGGCAAAAGGGGGCGTTCTGGACGACGTGGGCGTGTACCTTGAAGGGAATGTTGCCAACTTGCATCTGTAGATTCTCGGCGCAGCCTAGGGTCCAGTTAGTTGCACTGTTCGCGCCTTCCATTTCTAAGCGTATGCCGGTGCTGATGCGCGCTGTAACTTTGTCTGCCAGATCCTTTCAGATGGCGACAATCTGCGAGCCGGGGTCGATAACGCCTGCCTCCATAGAGAGGCTGCCGACTAATACATCGATTTCCTGTAGCAGGAGTGAGTAAGCAGGTTCGATGGGAGGGCCCGAAGAGGCAGGCATAGCTATCTGCAAGGGTATCGCAAATGCGGCTGTCTCCACGCAGTGTATGTGTAGCTTGTCAGCCATATCTTTTCGGATGGGGGGGCTGGCTGCGAAGATGTGGGCGGGCATTGGTTTGTCGAGTTGTCCTTCCAGGATCCAGTTGAAGAGCTCAGTGGTGAGTTGCTGGTCTTCGGCGTTGGACTGATATTTATACTGGGGGGTCAGACGGGCAGTGCTGTGGGTGGCGTTGGGGGCTGGTCATGGTGGAGTGGCGTTGACTGCTGGGCGTGGTGGGGCTGCGTAGGTTGGGGCAGTCGGAGGCGGGGCGGTTGGTGGTGGGGCATCCTGCGGTTTTGAGCCGTTCTTCTGTTGTTCTGTGGCGAGGACTTCGAATAGGTCGAATATCTCACTGCCGATGTTGTTGTCATCGATAAGGTCCTCGGGCATTTCTGTCTCTGCAGTGTCAGTAATCTGTGCCATGTGCACCTCGCTATGTATGGCTTCAAAGCTGAGGGACACGTGAGGCGGGGCTTCTCGCTGGAAGGTGGTGGGCATAGGTGGTTTGGATGGGGGTGGAAAGGCGTCAGGGGTGGGTGTTGTGTTTGCCATGTACCAGGTATCGATGCCGTGCTTCAAACCGCGGTTGCTACGGTCGTTTGGAATGAACTGTCCGTTCGGGAGGTAGAGTCGTCCTTCCTGGATGGTGACACAGCCAGTGCTGACGTAGAGTTCGGCCTCAGAGCATGTGCACAGGATATGTCCCATCTTCGTACAGAACGCGCAGCCGGGAGGTCGGGCTGGCCTGCGGAAGAATGTTGTCGTATCGGGGGAAGGCATTGGGTACTGGGGTTGCTGCCAAGGGTGCTGAGTGGGAGGTGTCGGTGTTGTCACTGGTGCTGAGGCTGGGGGCTGTGGCTGTGACCAGGGTGCGTTAGCAGACTGCAGGTTAAAGGTACTAGATGTTTGGAACATCTCAGGTTTCCGGAGTTCTTGCACTATGTTCAGGTAACATTGCTTGCACTGGGCATAGAGGACCGTGTATTCTTTGTCGCGGGTGGTGAGTTTGTGCATCTTGTGAATAAGATTGTGTAAGCTGTCCTCCTCCGGGGGGTTTTTTGAAGCCTCAAAACGGACTTGTTTTGTGGTGTACTCCTGGTGAGGTGAAGGGTCCCGCTTCTGGCGTGGTCGGGGCTGCTGGGCGTCCATACCGAACTGGGCGTCAATGTCGTCTAAGGTGGCGTGTGTCGAGGGTCGGTGGAAGTGGTCGTTGGCAATGTAACTTTGTGCTGCTTCCAGGGTGTTGTCAAAGTCCAGAGCTTCAGTTTGGGGGCGGGTGGGGTTCATGGTGAAGAGGCGGTTTTTGAGGATGTCGCGGTTGTGGGGATGGAAACCGTTGAAGAAGTTGGAGTCTTCTTCTTCCTTGGTGAGCTTGTTGGCGGTGTGGAGGGGTCGGCTGAACCGTAGGAAACGGCGACGGTAGACGATGAGGTCATCCTCGTCTGTGAGACGGTTCTGGGTGCAGCATGTAATGAACGCTTGCAAGCCTGCTCTCGTGTAGAGGTTTTCGGTTTTCACATTCTGGTGTAGGTTGTGGAGCTCCTTGCGAAAAGCAGGCCAGTCCCTAGAGATGTAGTTTTTGGACGGTGTCCAGAAGCTCTGGAGGTCGTCAGAAGTGAACCGGATGATGCCAAGGACTCTGTGATCATTGGACAGGCTGAGGTCATCTGCAAGGGTGTCAAAGCGGCGTAGGAAGGTGTCGATATTTTCATTGGGTGCATCTGTGAAGTGGGGGGCATGCTCAGAACAGGGTGAGGGCAAGCCAGCAAGTCCTGCGGGAGCCATGGGTACTGGGGCAGGTGTGGGAGGGGCGACTGGGGGCTGGATGACTGGGGGCTGGGTGACTGGTGCGAGGGCAACGGGAGCAGCGACAATGGGTGGAACGACTGGGGCAGGGGCAATGGGAGCAGCGACAAGGGGTGGGACGACTGGGGCAGGAGCAATAGGAGCAGTGACAATCGGGGCTGTGGTGGCGGGAGCGGGGACTATAGGGGCTGTGACAGCAGGGGCTGGGGCAATGGGAGCAGCAACGAGGGGTGGGACGACTGGGGCTGGGGCAACTGGGGCTGTGATGACTGGGGCAGCGACGATCGGGGCTGTGGTGGCAGGGGCGGGGGCAATGGGAGGTGGGATGGGTGTAGATGATGAGGCAATGGCGGGCATAGGAGTGGTGGTAGACAAAGCGGTGGTAGGTGGTGCGGTAGCGGACGGCAGGACGACGGTAGACGGGGCTGTAATGGACTGGACGGCGGTAGACGAAGCTGTAATGGACGGAGCGGCGGTAGGCAGAGCTGTAGCGGGCGAGGCGGCGGTGGACGAGGCTGGGACGGACGGTGGTACGGTGTGGGACGACGAGGGCGTGGATGAAGAGGCGGCAGTGGATGATGAGGTGACAGGTGTAGGTGGAATGGTGGGCAATGGGGCGGTGGTAGGTGTGGACAAGGAAGCGGGAGTAATGACAACGGTGTGGCGAGCTGCTGCTGTAGTGGCAGAGGAGGCGGATATGGTGGAAGGAGGTGGCGTAGGGAGGGCTGGTACAGGCAAGGACGGGGATGTGTTGAGGCTAGCAACTAGGGAGGGAGAGCTGAGTGCGGACAATGGGTAGCTGCCCGGAACACTGGATGGGGATGATGGTCGCAGGGGCGGTGTGCGGGGGCGAGTGCGAGGTGGAGAGGACGTAGAGCGGGCGAGTTGCACAGACTCTGAGGTGGCTCGAGAGCTTGGTGCGGCTGCTGATACAGAGGCGGCCTTTTGTGCAGCTAGGGCCTGGAGCCTGGAAGAAGTCCGAGTCGGGGGCTTCTTATCGCTCATACACAAGGGGGAGGACGACGAGGATGCAACTAGTGAGATATCACAGTTGCTGCCGAGGAGGCAAGGGGTCTGTAGGTGGGCTCCAGATGAAGGGAGTTCGTGCTGCGAGGGTTTGAGAAGGTCGTCCGGGATGGGAAGGAGATGATAAGCGACGTGTTCGGGAGAACAGGGCGCAGAGAGTAGGATGGGGAGAGAGAGGAAGGAGGAGTAGATAAGTAGTGAAAAGGGGACGAGATAAGGGAATCGGGACAATGGATAGGGAAGTGTTGACAATAGGAATCAGACAGGCACACGAGCAAATGTTATCGCTGAAGGAAGGAGTGAGGAGAACAGCACAGCACTGCACAACTGGATTCTCTGGGCACAAGTATGTTAGGTTTTTATACAAATGCAGGGTACCTACGAGTCATGTAGCTAAGCAATGAATCCATATCCGGCTCCAACAAACGTCCAACTGGGGTTTGAGCATGGTCCAAAGGTTTTGGAGGTTGTGAGCCAATCGCATCGCATTCCGCCGCGTGACGAGGGCGTGAGTCGGAGGGATCGAGGGCTCGTCGGGAGGCCAGCAAATCTAGAATAAAGGGTGAGCCAAAAGTGGGAGGGGCCGAAGTGGTAGTGGAGGGCGATCGACACCGCTTGGAGGTGGTGAAACGTGGGCACGTCGGATGCGACGGTGTTTTGGGTGAAAGAGGGTAGGAAAGATGGAAAACAAGGCTAGGAACTGGGGGAGTTGTGTCGGTCGGTCGCTGGAATGGGCCAAGCGTGTATGGTGGCTGTGACGAGGGCGGGCTGAGGTTGACTTGAGAGAATGTAGCAATCGATTGGAGGGCGGGAAGGAATGTGATTGGTTGGTTATGGGGAGCCTTGCGATGCAATGCCAAAAGCAAGGAAGAAAATGTAGCAAAGGGGATTCATGGTGGGGGAAAAGAGAAAGGAATGGGGGAAACGAGGTATGAAGGGGCTTTGATGGGGTGGGGTCGGAGGCTGAACTCTTCTGATCTGGGGTATCCGATCCCGTGATCTCGGGAGTCCAAAACACGAGATCTGTTCCGTTCCACGTGCAGCGCGGAAGGGATACTTACACCGCCATCTCTGCGCAGCCAACACCGGGGAAACACTCGCCCACCTCGCCGGCAACGACGCCAATCGTCACAACCAACACCATGGGGAGGGGATCATCTGCTATGCCACACGTGGTCGTGCTTGCATCTAACCGGAGGGTGATGTTACCGTCCCCTCGATCGACGGAGATGTTAGTCGCACAGATGTCCTGATGGAGGTAGACGACCCCGAAGGAGTGGTAAGCCCGGATTAGTATATATTACCATACACCTCATTGGATGTGGATGGACTACATGAGTCGATAGTGACTCAGCCCTATGTACACGCTCTTGTAGCACCGTATTGTTGTGTTCCGTGCCCTGTGCCCCGTACCCCCTGTATTCCATATAAATACGACTCAATGGTGACTCTAGGTCGCTAAGTTGAGTCTCCTGTCCGTCTTACGTGGACAAATACCAGCTATTCCCCACACCCACAGCCAGAAGGCGGCCACTAAGAGCCTTGTCATCATTACTCGAGTCTACACATTATCGTCGTGTAAGCAGCAGTGACACATGTCCTGGCCTTTTTACACACGTCCCGGCCTTTTTACACATGTCCTGGCCTTTTTACGTGTGTCCCAGCCTTTTTACGCACATTCCGGCCTCTGTATGCACATCCTGGCCTCTGTACACATGTCCCAGTGTCACCACTGCTTATGCGACGATAATGTATAGACTCGGAGTGGTGATGACAAGGCTCTCTGCGGCCGCCTTCTGGCTAGGAGTGTAGAATAGATGATATTTGTCCGCGCAAGACGGACAGGAGACTCAACTTGGCGACCTAGAGTCACTGTTGAGTCGTATATATACAGGGGTACAGGGTACTAGGGTAGAGGGCACAGAACATGACTAGGGGGCACTGAGGGCATGCATACATAGGGTCGAGTCACAAGGCGACTCGTGTAGTCCGTCCACATCAGGTGAGGCATACAGTCATATATACTAATCGAGACCTACTGCTCCTTTGGGCTCATCCAACTCCATGGGGGTGTCCTCGCGGCTGACATCCCCGTCGATCGAGGGGGGGAAGTCCCAGGGTCGAGGGGACGGTAACATCACCCTCCGGTTAGATGCGAGCGCGACCACGCGTCGTGTAGCGGATGATCCCCCCCACGTGACGTTGGTCGTGGCGGTCAGCGTTGTTGCCTGTGAGGTGGGCAAGGGTCTCCCCGGCGTTGGCAGTGCGGAGGCGATGGCGGCAGTTGGTGAGGGTGTTGCGGGTCTCGGCCTCTTCGGCTTCGAGGGCACGGATGTGGGCGGCGATGTGAGTGAGCTCAGTGTCAGTGTGGTGGTAGCGGCAGATGTCGGTGTAGAGGCCCCAGTCCTGGGTCGTATCTTGGACCTCCAATGCAAAGGCATCGAAGATCTCGGAGTCCCCGTCGATGGCACGGAGTAGCCACTTGGGTACCGGCGGATTGGCGACACCGATGTTGGAACTGGGCTGGGCATAGACCTCTGTAGTAAAGACAGGGTCGTCAGGGCCTCCCAGGGTACCGGCGGCGCGGGGAACGGGGCCATCGAGAAGTTGGATGTAGGGGGCGATGCGGCGGTCGTTGCTGCCGCCTTGGAGGGGGATGGAGAAGTAGTGGAGCTGGCCGTTGTTCTCGACAAAGCCCGTAGGGGGTTCAGACTGGATACCCTGGTGAATATCCGCCCTCGTGGGCTGGTTGGCCAGGCTGCAGATCGTGAGGTCGGCGAGACAGAGGGACTCGGTCTTGGAGTCGCATTTGAGCTGGAGGGTCCTGGCACCGAGGGCGAGGATGTTGTGCTGATCCTTACTCTGCTCGAGCTCTGCGGCTTGCTCTTCGGCCGTGATCCTAACGGCTTCCATCCGGTCTTCGGTACGCTTGGCAGTGAGGATGAGACCGCGGACCATGCAGAGGAGAATTGGAGTTGTGAGGGCGTTGGTTTGTCCCTCGACGAGAGCGCTAACAGCTCGGGGCGATAGGGGTATGGCTGGCTGCATAGCGCCGACGGCAAGGTCCACTGCAAGGATCCGTGCTGTGTTAGTGGGTGTGGGGTCCTCAACAAGAGGAAGGGCTCCAGTGGAACCGGTCGTCTGGTAGGGGGTTCCTGGGGCGGGGATGTAGAGGGCCTCAGTGGAGGCATAGAAGTCGGTGGGCGAGGCGGGAGCATATTCGTAGCTGTCTTCAGCGGGGGAGATGTGGATGAGCTGGTGGGACATAGTTGTTCGAGGTGTGGAAGGAGGATGGTATTTCGGGCTCGCAGGCCTCTCCTTTTATGTGGTTGCACAAGCGGGCGTCTTTGGTGGTATGACTCGACTAGTACGGGAGCATGTACTTGGTCGGCTGGTTCCCACGTGTTGTCTGCGTGTGGGTATCCCTTCCACTTGAGGAGGTATTGCAGGGTCTTTGCCTTCCCGTGGAGACGGTGATTAACGATGGCCTCGACTTCGTACTCGTGTTCACCCTCGATCAGTTCGGGGGGTGGTTTGATGTAATTGGGGCCGTGCTGTGGGGTTTTGCGATAAGGCGTGAGGAGGCTGGCGTGGAACACGTTGTGGATCTTCCAGGCATCGGGTAGTTGGAGCTGATACACCACCGGTGATATCTGTTCACTGATGCGGAAGGGGCCGTGTCACTTAGGGGCTAGTTTGGGGGTCTGGTAGGGTAGTTGGAGGTTCTTGGCCTCGAGCCAGACCTCTTGACCCACCTTGAACTGGGGTGGTGGTGTCTGATGGGCTGTGCGATTGATGGCTTCGATCGCTTGTGCACGCCTTTCGAGGGCGGTTTGCTTCCTGTCCTCCATGTGTTGGTTAAGCGATGGAGGGGGGTCTGTGGGGTGTAGCCGAGGAGTGCTTCCAAGGGGGCGATGTTGATGGTGGCGTTCTTGTGATTGTTATGCACCGTGGTGGCTATCCCCAGCCAATTGCTCCAGTCGGTTTGGGCACTGTTGGTGGTCAGGCGGAGGTATTGTTCCACCCACTGGTTTGTCCGTTCTGATAGCCCGTCTGTTTGGGGGTGGAACGCTGAGGACACGTTTTGTTTGATCCCCAGTTGTTGGGCGAGTGCCTTCGCAAAGAAGGATGTGAATCGGGGGTCCCTGTCGGATATGATCTTGTTGGGTAGGCCGAACCACCGGTAGACATTGTTGTAGTATAGCTTGGCTACCTCTTGTCCGGTGATTGTTGTTTTACAGGGGAGGAATACAGCTGCCCTCATACATCCGTGGTCTACTATTGTGAGGATGGCATTGTATCCGTTGCTGGTTGGGAGTTGGGTGATCAGGTCCATTGCTACGATCTGGAATGGGAGCACATCGGTTGGTGTGGGAATGCGGTAGAGGGGTACTTTCGCCTGTTTTGTGAGGTTTTTGCCTTGTTGGCATTTGGCACATCCTCTCACGTATTGTGCAATCCATTCGTTCATGTTTGGCCACCAGAAGTGTCGGTGGATGGTCGTGATAGTGGGGTCTCGTCCCGGGTGTCCTCTAATCTCTAAGTCGTGGAATCGATGGAGGATTTCCTTTTTCAAGGTGTCATCTGGTGGGACGGCAATCTTTCCTTGTACGCACCAGTATCTTAGGTCTCTGCTGCTACATGAGTGGTTTTTTGTCGCTTGGTGGCGCTTGATCCATTGTGTGATCTCAGTGGGGTGCTTCCGTTGTGCCTCTCCTATTTGTTGCTCCAGTTCCCACCATTCATCTTTGGGGTCTTTGATGATGGTTGGTCGGATGAAGGTGTCTGGGTGGAGGAGGGTTATGTCTTGGTTGTCTGTCTTGCCTCTGTCCACTCCTGGGGGTCGGGAGAGGAGGTCTGCTGAGGTGTGGAGTTTCCCTGGCATGTGTTGGACCTTCAGGTGGTATTCCTGGAGTTCTGTGAACCATCGTGCCACGCGGCGGTTTACCTTGCGTGGGGATTTCCAGAATGTCAGGTTCGCGTGGTCGGTAAGGACTGTGACTGGGATTGTTGATCCTGCCAGGTGGGGTCGCCAGTGGGCTAGGGCTTTCATCAGTGCCAGGAGTTCTCTCTCATCGTAGTTGCACTCGGTTGGGGTGAATGTTGCAGAGTAGTAGGCTATGGGATGTTTGGTTGGTGAGGTTTTTCTGGGGTGTTTGTCTCCCTCTTGTAAGAGTACGGCTCCCACGCCATATGCGGACGCGTCTGTGGCTAGGAAGAATGGTTTGGTGTAGTCGGGTTGGCACAGGATTGGGTTTTGACACATGTGTTTTTTGAGGGTTTCGAAGGCTTTGACTTGGGCTTCCTCCCATGTAAATGGTGTTGCCTTCTTAGTTAGATGGATTAATGGTCTTGCAATCTTCGAGTAGTTTTTGATGAAGTATTGGTAGTATCCTGTAAACCCTAGGAAGGCTCTGATGTCTCGGACCGTTCGTGGGGGTTTCCAATCCGCTACTCCTTGTATCTTGGCTGGGTCCATGTGGATGGTGTTGTGGCCCAGGATGACACCTAGGAACTCGACTTCTTTTTGTTCGAAGACGCACTTCTCTGGTTTGAGGAAGAGGTCGTGCTTGTGCAGTTTGTCGAGGATTTGGTGGACTCTTGTTCGGTGGTATGGAAGGTCTGATCGGGTATGTATGAGGATGTCGTCCATGGAGATCAACAGCCAGTCTTGTCGGAGTTCCTCTCTGAACAGTGCGTTCATCATGGTCTGGAAGGTGGCTGGGGAGTTGGTCATCCCGAAGAACATTACTTGTGGCTCGAAGAGGCCGTGATTCGTGATGAATGCTGCCTTCCATTGGTCTCCATCGCGTATTCGTATGTTGTTGTATCCCCAGTGAATATTGAATTTGGTGAATAGGCTGGCTCCTCGGACTCTTGCGATGAGTTTGGGGATGAGTGGGAGTGGTGTGGCGTTTCGGCGGGTCCATTCATTGAGCTTTCGGTAGTCCTGCACTGGTCAGAGCTTCCCGTCTTTCTTTTTGACAAAGAAGAATGGGGCTGCGAATTGGCTCTTGGATTCGGTGATGTATCCCTTGTCGAGGTGTTCTTGGAGGAATGTTGCGAGTGCTTCCTGTTCTGGTTGAGTTAGGGCGTACACTTTTCCTGGCATGTTTTCTGGGTGGCCTGGTTTTAGTTCAATGGTGTGGTCCCACTCTCGTGGTGGTGGGAATCGCTTCGATTCTGCTTCGCTGAATACGAATGAGTGTCGACGGTATTCCTTTGGGATTGGTAGGGACTGGGTCGCATGTTTCTCGGCCAGCTTCGAAGCTAGGGTTTGTCGGTCTGACGCTGTGGCGGTGTGGATCTTTGCCGTCATTCGTCTGATCCTGGCTTTGATGACTACGGGTAGTTGTTTGTAGGCAATCCATCCCTTTGCCCAGTCGATAACTGGTTGGACTGCGGCGAACCATGGATAGCCTAGGATTATTTTTTGTTCGCCTAGGTTGGTGAGGAAGAAGCGCATTGTGTGCGTTTGGTCGCCTGTTCGTATGTCTAGGTCGGTGTAATGGGTGATTTGCCCGTGGCAGTTCTGTGTTCCGTCCACGTTTAATACTTTGCGGGGTTCTGTCAGCTCCTCGATTGGCAGTTTGAGTTCTCTTGCGTAGCCGGGGTTGATGAAGTTCTCTGTGGCGCCGGAGTCTAGTAGTGCGGAGGTTTCAGCCCTCTTAACAAGGAGTTTAAATATATGCAAATTGTCATTGATCGACGGTTCGATAGATACATGCTCCTTGTACTTAATGCCCTAACCAAGGCCGAACTGGTTAGGCGTCCTGGAAAAACCCTCTTCCTCGGCTGCTACTATTCCTCCTCCGAAGTGT
>WHVB01000092.1:0-34009 GCA_015178965.1 Russula ochroleuca
TCCGGGTCGCTGATGGAACGAATAAGGTCTGAGAAGGAGCGCAAACATGAGCTTTGGGCAGAAAAAGGAAAAGAAGAACAGACCGAATATCTCGTCTGCGTCGATCGGCTCGGGCTCATCGTCCGAGTCGTAGATGTCAGAGTCTTCATCATCTGAAAGCCACAAAGAATGAGCAGCTCTCCTCCTGGCAGTTGGCGCGGCAGTCGCGACGATCGTTGGGTTCGCGTTAAAAACTTCGGAGGTCATTGGAGGGGCCCAGAGTGAAGAGGTCAAACTGACTCGGACGTCCTTGTAAACCGGGCCGGGAGCCCCGATGCGGCTGGAGGGGGATGGCCCCTCTCTTTGCCTTTGGTGCTCAACCGGCACGAGCCACACGCGTTGTCTCGCTTTTCCAACATACTCGGGCTCATAACTTGCCATCTCATACAGAGCGCTGAGATGCCACCAAAGGTGAGGTGCCATTTCACTTCTTTTTCTCATGCGACCACGGCCCCTCTCGTTGTTGACGCGACTGGGACGCGCTCCCACCTGATGCCTAAAAGAGGAAACGGGCCCAGGTCGACGCCGAGGCACCCTCATCAAGAATGACACGTAGCTCTGCGCGTGGAGCAAAGAAGGACGGACAGGGAAGTGAGTACATAAGTGGACGTAACCCCGGCAGAGATTGAGTGACAAAGTTCAAGCAGTGAATGCCGCGTGGAACAATTCATCAAGGTGGGGTGCACTTACGGCCCCCAGAGTGTTCTTTCCAGTAGGCTCACAGAACGATACTTCAGCAGGCCAGATATACCTGGTGACGACGACGACGAGGTGAGGTGCTTCTCGCTATCCAACGACCCGTCCGCTGACACACATTCAGATTCAAGAAATCCCGATGCCTCCGAACAAGGCATCACGATCGGGTGATGCTTCCAAGGCAAAGGCAAAGGCCAAGGGCACCAAGTGAGTCCTCTTTCATGAAACTCTAACATCAGACATCACAAGCTGCTGTAAGCTTCCATTTGTGATCCGCATTTTCCCTTCTGACAAGTGAGTTGTTCAGGACTCTGAATGTGTCGCAACAGAAAAGCCCGGGGACGAAGGTCTCAAGAGGATCAGTACGCATTTCTATTCGTCCTCGTCGTTTTACCGACCATGAGCTTGGTGGTAGGGTTGATGATGTAAGCGATGCATGCCCTCTTCTGCTGGACGGTCTCTGACGGGCCCGGACTTCCGAGGCCAGGAACCCGCCCGTCTTAAAAGGTATATTCTCTCCGCATGCCTTCTTCCCCTTCTATTTCGTGCCGCCCACATACCGCCCCCTTGCTTTCTTCCCACCATCGCCGTCCTGGCACCCCACCTTGCCTATACCCGTCGTTTGGTGACGTTTCTCCCGGGCGACAAATCGTCAAATGCATATCCGCTCTCTATTATGCTGTGGAAACGGAGATAATTTTGCTGATATCGTTACCCCAAGCAGTAATACGAAGAGAGGCGGATCGGACGCCGTGGTTCGTTGATCTCGCTGGTGTGGTCACGCAGCTGATATAAGCGCGCGCTAGAAACTTGACATGTACTCTGAACAACGAGCAGAGACTTTGTTCTCTCAATTCGCCGACGAGGATAGCCCAGACGTCATTGGCGCCGAAGGATTTGAGCGGTTGTGTAAAGAAGCGCAGGTTCCGCTCGATGGCGCCTTGCCATTACTGCTTGCATGGCAATTCGGTTCGCATGAGATCGCTAAGATCTCAAAGCAAGAGTGGATGGAGGGTACCGCCACCCTACGGTGCGTGGCTTCGTTCGTTAAGATGACTCATCTCTTATGGGCCTGGTTTTAGGGTTTCATCGTTGGCATCGTTTGCAGTGGTCTTGAATGACTTGAATGACCTCGTCGTGTTGGGGAGACCCGCAGCCGCCATGTCGCATGTGAAGTCGCAAAGGGGCGCAGCATATGACACGACACGTTACGATAGTTACGCCGCGGATACAAGGAAGGCCTTTTCGTCCTTCTACACCTTTTGCTTCGCACTTGCCAAGCCCGAGTACGTGAGATACTTTCTCCTTTTGAGCGCAGGGCTCATGTAGTCACTCTAGGAGCTCGAGGAACATTGACATGGAAACGGCATGCGCTCTCTGGTCAGTTGTGCTGGCCCCCCAGTTCTCGCTTATAGCAGATGTGACCGAGTTCATCAACGTAGGTAGCGAGGTATGGGTATTGACGACCCTGTGCTGACATGCTTTACAGGTTACGGGAAGCTACAAAGGGGTTAACAAGGACCTGTGGAACATGGTGCGTGATGGGCTCACCACTATGACATGTGGCATATTCAAATCATACATCTGTAATACCACATACAGATGCTCGAGTTCTGCAGGGACACGCGGAAAGATCTGTCGAACTTTGAGGCTGATGGGGTTAGTCATGTCCATCACACCCAGATCGTCGTCGTTAAAGTTCTTGCACATTTAGGCGTGGCCAACCGTCATAGACGACTTTGTGCGATGGAAAAATGCCCAGACCGCCGTCCAGCCAGCAGATGCTTCGGTCGGAGATGCTTAGAGGTCGCTCCTTCCTTGAAACTCTTGCACATAGTTAATAACGCCGTTTTGTTTCACTTCGTGTGTCACGCATCCTTCGATCATGCCCGGTTCATGACAATCTATTTGGCTTCTTATCTACAGTACCCTGCATATATCGTCCCGTCTGCACCTTACGGTTGGCACCCACGTGTGAACCATAGCACTCCAGGGTAGCGCCTTCAGAGACGTAGGGTACACGAGTTTGCCATGCGTTCTCCTGACCCTTGATAGATTGATAGGCGAGGCAAGCGAGCCTGATGCGTACACAGTCATCTCGACGTCTTTTCGCATGGAGACCTTCGAGACCTTGGCGCTGACCGACACCGTTTCCAAATTCTCACCCAGGAAACAGTTGTATCGTCTACAGGCAACGAGAAGGCCCTGGGGAGAGCGAGTGTCTACTCAATCAGATCGCCATGGGTCTGTCCTGTCACGGCCTGTCGTGCTATAGCCGAAATGAGACTACATGGTCAACGCGGAGGAAACACGACACCAGTCCTAGGATGCGCCACGTGCCCGACTTCTAGCGCCGTACTGTAATGGGGCTGTGCAAGAAAGTTGGGCCTCCGACTACAGTAACATGCGGTCGCTAAAGTTCTTGCGCATTTCAGGCGTGGCCAATTGAGACGTTGAATATGAGAACTGCGAGGCCGTGTTGTGCGATGTTGAGGCAATGGAGTTGGCTAATGAACCCTGTTGCCTCAATGAAAGAGCGGCAGCAGGGGGATGCTCGAGCATGGCAGGGGGGCAATGGGGGTTGGGATTGGACTCATTGGAGAAGGAGAGATCCCTGAAGGCGATGGACGCAGCGGGGACGCGGCGAGCCGGCCACTAAGATTGTAAGTAGAGCCCTTCGACGTAGAGCTCAAGTTTCCGCGGACGGTGTTCTTCTTTCCAATCTTGCCTTTGAGTTCTATTTCTATGTATCCATCCGTAGCTTTAATGAGTTCAGTTCGGTTGCGCGACCGAGAATATTTTGGTCGCTAAGAAGTGAGCCAATATAAAGCGAGATGGTCAGAATATCTTACCCTGGGAGGCCAGTTAAGGCCGAGGGCAATTGCACAGGCTATGCTGCTTTTGCCAGTCCCGTTCGGACCGATGATCATATTGAGATGAGGACCTGGACGGAATTCAACATGATCGTAGGTAAGAAAGTTGTGCATGCGAACGATTGAGCCTGGAACATAACTAAAAGAAAATAGGTAAGTATTTGAAGGAGGGAAAACGACTAGTAGTGCACCCATCCGTGTCCCTGACGAGAGTGGGCGCGGCGAGGGACGTAGCGGGGGCGCAGCGGCAAGTTTGATGCGCTCATCGTGCCTCCTGGATAGCTCGGAGTGCAAGTGCAACAATTCCGGGTGTGATCCTAAATGGATAGAGAGAGAAGAAAGGCTCAGCACAGGAACGTCGCGACACTTGGTGCGAACGGCACGTACCGTTCTCAACGAGTGCCTGCTCCCACGCAAGCGCCTCCATCTTCTCGACATAGACGCGTTCATGCAAGAGCGCAAACTTGAGTTCGATAGTTGCAAATCTGTCGAGCGCCTCGGCGCGATGTTCGTGCTGTAAATCAGCCTCTGTCTCCGCCTCGGCCGCCTCATCCTCCACCTCAGCATCCCCCGCCTCAACGTCTTCAGGCTCCGGAACATCACCGTCCGGGGCGTCTTCTGGGGGAGGGGAGGGGGAAGGAGAGACACTCTGAGAGGCCGCGTCGTCTACAACAGTCGCACCCGTTATCGAAGCCACAACCGGAGGAACGGGAGCGGTGGTCACAGCAGCTACGGGTATGGGCGCGGGCGCACCACTGACGGCGGGAGCTGGTGCATCCTCATCGACGTCCATGACAGCCTCTGGATCATCTTCTTCCGAGGTGGTGTCATTCTCACCCTCAATCGTCTCGGACGTCTTGAGGTGTGGGAATTGGAGGGCGAGGGCGAGCTAGTAGGGGTGCTAGTCACATACCAGACAAGTACCCACGGCGTGGGCATCGGTCCGGGGCGAAGACGTGGTCGAGGACGTCGGCGTCGAGGGGCATGTTCGAGGGCGAGGCGAGGGCGAGGGCCAAGGCGAGGATGTCAAGGGCCAAGGCGAGGATGTCGAGGCCCAAGGTGAGCGCGTCGGCGTTGAGGGGCTTGGTCAAGGGCGTGCGTGAGCGCGTCGAATGGGAGGGAGAGGCGAGACTCGAGAGAGTCGTTAGCGAGGTCTTGTGATCACGCGCGCTCCGAAGCACGTTCCGTTCCGTTTCGCACAGCGCTAACAGGTCATAAAATACAAAATTATTTATAGATGCATAACTATATATCTACCAGACATCCTGTCTCCTTTCTGATCTTATGTTTCCACTGAGCAAGTGTATGGGCATGACCTAGGCCATATCCATCCAGATACTCAGTTGCTTGTGGCCCTGCATCAGCAAATTTGGCATCTACTGGTGAGCTTTTTGCACTTTTTGACTTTTTGGCAATTTAAAAAATGACACAGTGACAAGATAGGATGCATAGTGAAGGTGAATCGATTCCTGTGAGGGGTGATCGACTCGGTGCTGCGAGATTTGAGAGGGTCGTCCAAGGGGGATGAGGGGAAGGATAAGATAAGGGAAAGAGAAAGAGAACAAAAGCAATGTGGACAGCTGTTCCACCAGATCGCGATCGGAGTAAGAGTAAGCGCAGGGTTTTGCACTCGTTAGTACTGAAGGTAATCTGCTCGCAACTCACTTCACTAAAGATTGAGGGGAAATGTAGCTAGGCTTATATACATGCCATGTACCTATGACTACAAACCTAGGCTGTAAGAAGGTCATAACATGAGTCCAAGAGGGGATAACTGGATAAGCTGGGGACAGATGGGAATGGAGGAAGCAGCGACCTAAGGTCCAAAGGTACAGTAAATAAAGGGGGTCGGCCGCATCGGGATAACAGATGTCCGAAGTGTTTGTTCCGTCCCGTTCCGCGCACAGCGCGAAAGGGTACCTTACAATAGAGTAGAACTACAGTACATAATGACTACATGAAATTTTATATATGTTAGAAATTAGTTCAACTTTTCAGTTTTTCATCTATATTTTTGTCATGGAAACCAGCATCTTTTTGGAAAATTTGACCTGGGTTGTGCAGCTGGTAGCTTGTTGCACTTTTCCCACTTATACACACTTTCTCATTGTTACCGTCCCCTCGACCCTGGGACTTCCCCCCCTCGATCGACGGGGATATCAGTCATGCGGACGACCCGATGGAGTTGGATGACCCGGAATAGCGGTAAGATCGGACTAGTACTATTCGTATACGCCTCACCTGATGTGGATGGACTACATGAGTCGCCTTGTGACTCAGCCCTTATGTACGTGACTCGCAGCCCCGTATCCTCGTGCCCCGTGCCCTGTGCCCCGTACCCTGTACCCTGTACCCTGTAGTAGTATAAGTACGACTCTCTAGTGACTCTAGGTCGCTAAGTTGAGTCTCCTGTCCGTCTTACGACGGCAATAGCATCTATTCTCTACTCCTAGCCAGAAGGCGGCCGCTAAGAGCCTTATCACTACCACTCCGAGTCTACTCGTTATCGTCGCGTAAGCAGCGGTGACATTAGACTCAACTTTCTTATCATCACGGAGGCCCCACCCAAGGAATACCTCACGGACTTTGGAGACGACGACAAACCACCAAAGAACGCGCACCTACGCAGGATCGACAAAGGAGTCATCCCCGGATACGACGGGATAGCGATACTATACCATCCTGATACGACCAAGAAGGCACAGGACTGCATAGACGGAACCCACGTCTGGATACACAACGAGAAAGGATTCCTCACCCAAGTCTACCTCGAGGAAGACGGAGACAAATTCAAACTAGTGCGAGGACCTAGAAGACCCGACATCGAAGCACACAACCAGTTAAACTCACAAGAGAAACGCCGACGTAGACGCGAAGGAGGAACATTCCTACCCATCCCTCTTGACTCCGACAGCGACGCCGAAGACAACACACGGCCCCCATCCCCCGTCTCCACAGACCAACAACCCAACTCGCCTACCACCGACGAAGAACCCACTGAGGATCACACCAACACCATCATCAGAAACTCCCCACTCTTCGATACTCGACCATTCGCTTCGCTGATACGCGAACACACCATGGCAACCACTACAGCAACCACTACTACCGCCACCACAACTACCAAACCTAAGATAGCGGCCTCCGTGCAGAAGAAATTAGACACAGCAATGAAGCGACAGCCGAGCAACAACCCCGGAGGAGGAGGAGGAAACCCCGGAGGAAGCAACCCCGGAGGAGGAGGAGGCAACCCCGGAGGCGGAGGAGGCAATCCCGGAGGAAACCCCGGAGCCCCCAACCCCCCGGCCGCGCCACCAATGCCCCCGGCAAACCAAGACGCCCGCCTCATGGGAAACGCCCCCACAGAATTCGACGGAGACCGAGCGAAAGCGGATCAATTCATAAACGAATTGCGACACTACTTCCGCGTAAACGCCACAGTCCCCGGCCTTCAATCCTGGATTCGCCGCGTAGCAATAGCGCTGACGTTCGTCAAAGGCCCAACCGTGGACGAATGGGCCCTCAACCAGGGAGAATGGGTGGACCAACTAGACCCACTCATCGAAGACGTCCCTGACGTCTGGACACACTTCCTAAACGAGTTCCGGAACCAATTCCAAGACACCCAAGCCGAAGAGCGAGCACGCCTTCAAATCGAAAATATGAAGATGAAATGGCCCGAAGTCGACCAGTACATCCAGGACTTCGAAAGAGTCGCCCGAAAGGCCGAATACCCGCTCACAGCACCCGCAACCGTCAGGTACTTCTTGAAAGGACTAACCAAGTCCATCGTCAACGACATAGTCAAACCCCCCAAGGTCAATACCTATGCAGAAATCAAACAGCGAGCGATCGACAGCGTGGCGTCCCAGCTCCTCATCTATGAGATGTTCAAGCAGGACAAAGGCACCACGAACCGACCACCATCTTCGAGGTGGAATCGATTTGCACAGCCCAACCCCACCAACCAACAAACCAGCCGTCCCAACATCAGAGGGTATAACTCCACCAACGCCCCCCGCCACCTGAATAACGCCCCCGTTCCAATGGACGTCGATGCAGACCGAGCACGCGCCAACCGGAACAACAACTGGAGGAACCGAAACCCCCAAGGGAGGACGGTCCAGATGCAGGACGAGCAAGGGAACGTCTACCAGGTGAACGTAGCCCAAACCCAACCAACCGACAGAAACCCCCGCAACGCCGACCGAGCCCCACGCGGCGCCTGCTACGAATGTAACCAAGTTGGACACTTCGCGCGCAACTGCCCCAATCGGAAGAAGAAACCGCGCGTAGCCACGGCACAACTGGTCGACTGGATGTCAGACACCACGACCACTAACGAGAACCCAGTAGACGAAATAGCCACCAGACTGGCGGCCATGTCCACTGACCAACGAGACCAAGTAGCGGCGCATTTCGGAGGAGGAATAGTAGCAGCTGAGGAAGAGGGTTTTCAGGACGCCTAACCAGTTCGGCCTTGGTTAGGGCATTAAGCACAAGGAGCGTGTATCTATCGAACCGTCGATCAATGACAATTCGTGTATATTTAAACTCCCTGTTCAAGAGGGCCGAAACCTCTGCACTACTAGACTCCGGCGCCACGGAGAACTTCATTAACCCCAACTACGCAAAAGAGCTCAAGCTGCCAATTGAAGAACTGGCAGAACCCCGCAAAGTGTTCAACGTGGATGGGACACAAAATCGCCACGGACAAATCACCCACTACACCGACCTGGACGTACGAACGGGCGACCAAACGCGCACAATGCGCTTCTTCCTCACCAACCTAGGCGAACAAAAAGTGATCCTAGGTTACCCATGGTTCGCCGCAGTCCAACCGGTCATCGACTGGGCAAAAGGATGGATCGCCTACGAACAACTACCCGTCGTTATCAAAGCCAGAATCAAGCGGACAACGACAAAAATCCATACCGCCACAGCGACAGACCGACAAACACTAGCCTCAAAACTAGCCGAGAAACACGCAGCCCAACCCTTACCAATTCCAAAAGAGTACCGACGACACTCATTCGTGTTCAGCGAGGCTGAATCGAAGCGATTCCCACCACCACGAGAATGGGATCACGCCATAGAACTGAAACCAGGCCACCCAGAACACATGCCAGGAAAGGTGTACGCCCTAACCCAACCAGAACAAGAAGCACTAGCAACGTTCCTCCAAGAACACCTTGACAAAGGATACATCACCGAGTCCAAAAGTCAATTCGCGGCCCCATTCTTCTTCGTCAAAAAGAAAGACGGGAAGCTTCGACCAGTACAGGACTACCGAAAGCTCAATGAATGGACCCGCCGAAACGCCACACCACTCCCGCTCATCCCAGAACTCATCGCGAGAGTCAGAGGAGCCAGCCTATTCACCAAGTTCGACATCCGCTGGGGGTATAACAACATACGAATACGCGATGGAGACCAATGGAAAGCAGCGTTCGTCACGAACCACGGCCTCTTCGAACCACAGGTGATGTTCTTTGGGATGACCAACTCCCCAGCCACCTTCCAGACCATGATGAACGCACTATTCAGAGAAGAACTCCGACAAGACTGGCTGTCGATCTACATGGACGACATCCTCATACACACCCGATCAGACCTTCCATACCACCGAACGAGAGTCCACCAAATCCTCGACAAGCTGCGCAAACACGACCTCTTCCTCAAACCAGAGAAATGCGTCTTCGAAGCAAAGGAAGTCGAGTTCTTAGGTGTCATCCTGGGTCACAACACCATACGGATGGACCCAGCCAAGGTGCAAGGAGTAGCAGACTGGAAGCCCCCACGAACAGTCCGAGACGTCAGAGCGTTCCTGGGATTCACAGGATACTACCGATACTTCATCAAAGACTACTCAAAGATCGCAAGACCACTGATCCACCTCACCAAGAAGGCGACACCATTCACATGGGGAGAAGCCCAAGTAAACGCCTTCGAGACCCTCAAAAAACACATGTGTCAAAACCCAATCCTACGCCAACCCGACTACGCCAAACCATTCTTCCTAGCCACAGACGCGTCCGCATACGGCGTGGGAGCCGTACTCTTACAGGAGGGAGATAAACACCCCAGAAAAACCTCACCAACCAAACACCCCATAGCCTACTACTCCGCAACATTCACCCCAACCGAGCGCAACTACGACATCTACGAAAGAGAACTCCTAGCACTAATGAAAGCCCTAGCCCACTGGCGACCCCACCTGGCAGGATCAACGATCCCAGTCACAGTCCTCACCGACCACGCAAACCTAACCTTCTGGAAGTCCCCACGCAAGGTAAACCGCCGAGTAGCACGATGGTTTGCAGAACTCCAGGAGTACCACCTCAAAATCCAACACGTGCCAGGAAAACTCCATACCTCGGCAGACCTCCTCTCCCGACCCCCAGGAGTAGACAAGGGCGAAGCAGACAACCAAGACCTAACCCTCCTTCACCCAGACGCCTTCATCAGACTATCCACCACCGAAGACCCCAAAGACGAATGGTGGGAGTTAGAACGACGGATAGGGACAGCACAGCGAAAGTACCCCGCCGAAATCGCAAAGTGGATCAAACGACACAAGGCAACCATGACCCACTCGCACAACGACAACAACCTAAAGCACTGGCGCATACAAGGCAGAATCGCCGTACCACCAGATGACACCCTGAAGAAAGAAATCCTCCATCGGTTCCACGACCTAGAAATCAGGGGACACCCAGGGCGAGACCCCACCATCACAATCATCCGCCGACACTTCTGGTGGCCAGACATGAATGAATGGATTGCACAATACGTAAGAGGGTGCGCCAAATGCCAACAAGGCAAGAACCTTACAAGACGAGCCAAGGTCCCCCTCTACCGCATTCCCACACCGACCAACGCACTCCCATTCCAGATCGTAGCGATGGACCTGATTACCCAACTCCCGACCAGCAAAGGATACGACGCCATCCTCACGATAGTGGACCACGGATGCACGAGAGCGGCCGTATTCCTCCCCTGCAAAACAACAATCACCGGACAAGAAGTGGCCAAACTATACTACGACAACGTCTATCAATGGTTCGGCCTGCCCGATAAAGTCATATCCGACAGAGACCCTCGATTCACGTCCTTCTTTGCAAAGGCGCTCGCCCAACAACTGGGGATCAAACAAAACGTGTCCTCAGCGTTCCACCCCCAAACAGACGGACTATCAGAACGAACGAATCAATGGGTAGAGCAATACCTCCGCCTGACCACCAACAGCGCCCAAACCGACTGGAGTGATTGGCTAGGGATAGCCACCATGGTGCACAACAACCACAAGAACGCCACCATCAACATCGCCCCATCAGAAGCACTCCTCGGCTACACGCCTCGCCTACACCCTACAGACCCCCCTCCATCACTAAACCAACACGTGGAGGACAGGAAACAGATCGCCCTCGAAAGGCGTGCGCAAGCGATCGAAGCCATCAATCGCACCGCCCATCAAACGCCACCACCCCAGTTCAACGTGGATCAAGAGGTCTGGCTAGAAGCCAAGAACCTCCGACTACCCTACCAGACCCCCAAACTAGCCCCTAAACGACACGGCCCCTTCCGCATCAGTAAACAGGTGTCACCGGTGGCGTATCAGCTCCAGCTACCCAACGCCTGGAAGATCCACAACGTGTTCCACGCCAGCCTCCTCACCCCTTATCGCGAGACCCCGCAGCACGGCCCCAACTACATCAAACCACCCCCCGAACTGATCGAGGGTGAACACGAGTATGAAGTCGAGGCCATCGTTAATCACCGTCTCCACGGGAAGCGGAAGAACCTGCAATACCTCCTCAAATGGAAGGGATACCCAGACGCAGACAACACATGGGAACCGGCCCCCCAAGTACACGCCCCCGCATTAATCGAAGAGTACCACCAAAGACGCCCGCTTGAGCAACCGCATAAAAGGACGGGTCTGAGGACTCGAAGTAGCATCCTCTCCCCACACTCCGAACTACTATGCCCCATCAAACCATCCATCTCTCCCCCGTCGAAGATGCCAACTACGCCCCCGCCTCGCCCACCGACTCCTATGCCTCCACCGAGGCCCTCTTCATACCCGCCCCAGGGACCCCCTACCAGACGACCAGTCTCAATGGAGCCCTTCCTCTTGTTGAGGACCCCGCGCCCACTAACTCAGCACGGGTGCTTGCAGTGGACCTCGCCGTCGGCGCTACGCAGCCAGCCATACCCCTATCACCCCGAGCCGTTAGCGCTATCGTCGAAGGACAAGCCGACGCCCTCACGGCTCCAGTTCTCCTCCGCATGGTCCGCGGTCTCATCATCACCGCCAAGCGCACCGAGGACCGGATGGAAGCCGTTAGGTTTACGGCCGAAGAACAAGCCGCGGAACTGGAGCAGAGCCGGGATCAACGCGACATCCTCGCCCTCGGCGCCAGGGCCCTCCAGCTCGACTGCGAAGCCAAGACCGAATCCCTCCGCCTCGCCGACCTCACCATCCGCCGCCTGGCCAGCCAGCCCGCAAGGGCGGACACTCCGCAGGGTATACAGTCTGAACCCCCTGCCGGCTTTATCGAGAATAATGGCCAGCTCCACTACTTCTCCATCCCCCTCCAAGGCGGCAGCAACGACCGCCGCATCGCCCCCTACATCCAACTTCTCGACGGACCCGTTCCCCGCGCCGCTGGTACCCTGGGAGGCCCTGACGACCCTGTCTTTACTACAGAGGTCTACGCCCAGCCCAGTTCCAACGTTGGTGTCGCCAATCCGCCAGTACCCAAGTGGCTACTCCGTGCCATCGACGGAGACTCCGAGATCTTCGATGCCTTCGCATTGGAGGTCCAAGATACGACCCAGGACTGGGGTCTCTACACGGACATCTGCCGCTACCACCACACCGACGTCGAGCTCACCAATATCGCCTCCCGCATCCGCGCCCTCGAAGCTGAAGAGGCCGAGACCCGCAACACCCTCGCCAACTGCCGCCGCCGCCTCCGCGCCGCCAACGCCGGAGAGACCCTCGCCCACCTCGCCGGCAACGATGCCGACCGCCACGACCAACGTCACGGGGCGGGGATCATCCGCTACGCGACGCGTGGTCGCGCTCGCATCTAACCGGAGGGTGATGTTACCGTCCCCTCAACCCTGGGACTTCCCCCCCTCGATCGACGGGGATATCAGTCATGCGGACGACCCGATGGAGTTGGATGACCCGGAATAGCGGTAAGATCGGACTAGTACTATTCGTATACGCCTCACCTGATGTGGATGGACTACATGAGTCGCCTTGTGACTCAGCCCTTATGTACGTGACTCGCAGCCCCGTATCCTCGTGCCCCGTGCCCTGTGCCCCGTACCCTGTACCCTGTACCCTGTAGTAGTATAAGTACGACTCTCTAGTGACTCTAGGTCGCTAAGTTGAGTCTCCTGTCCGTCTTACGACGGCAATAGCATCTATTCTCTACTCCTAGCCAGAAGGCGGCCGCTAAGAGCCTTATCACTACCACTCCGAGTCTACTCATTATCGTCGCGTAAGCAGCGGTGACACTCATGCTTGTACAAGTCAAAAAGATAATCGCAGGTTTCCTGATGTGTCAGTGCCTCTATTGCATGAACATCCCATAATTTGGGCAAGTTGTGCTGTTGTATAAATTAGTATTGAATGGAAGAAAAAGGAAAAAAGAGTGACTTACAGGTGGTTCTGTGTGGAGGTGGCCATCCAAGAATGGCACAATTTTGTATTGTTGCATGCTGCCATCATAGCATTGTCAGTTGTTTGTCCACTGCAAGCATTCTCTTCATTGAGGTGAGTGTGTTGTTCATGGCATTGATGGCAATGTCAATATTGTTCTGGGGGTCATTGATGGCCTCTATGATGGCTGGTGCAAACCAATCCAGTGCAGTGTCTATGCTGATATGAGCATTGAGCAATCACTGATAGACCAGTTGTTACGGAGTCGCCTAAGCGCCCTGTTTAGACGCCCCAATTCACTTTTTCCTTTAAGTCAACTCTTTAGATGCCAAGTCATATAGACGCCTAATCATGTGCACTCATCACATGTATCCTCACATGACACATCACGTGCAGTCTCCACGTGACTCGCGACTTAGTCGTTTCAGCAAGTGTCTGAGTCCCAGCCTCAGCCACCCCCTGTCTCTAATAAGAAGGTACACTTTCCCACGCTTCTCTCTCGCGCTGCAAAGCAACCCCAGATCATTGCACAGTTCCACAGTCTGTAGTATGCAGTTCCGTAGCTCTGTAGTAATCTGTAGTTTACTGCAGTAATGTACTACACATTGCACAGTCATTGCTACACAATGCACAGTCAATGCACAGCCCCCAATCATGTATATAAGGATGTAGATACAGGCCAAGTAGCCTCAGACTTGGTCTCTTGTATAGAACCACAATCCCTCCCCAGATTCCCTCGAAAGCCCTCGCTTTCATCGTGTGTTTCCATACACGTTAAATCGAGACCTTAAACTCTCATCTCATAACGAACTAGTTGCAGCAACTAGCTTTTGCATAACGTACCTTGCAGACTTCGAGATATGATCTACGAAGTAGACTCTTGTTAAATCGAGACCCACTGTTCATAGAACAGCAGAGCACCCGATTCTCTTCTTTCCGGGCACTTTGTAGCGCCATGCAAAGTCCGAGCATAACACCAGTATGCACCTCCAGCACCATGTGCAACCATGATATTGGTGCTGTACACTGCTGCTCTGGCTATGTGACTATGTCATTCATTATTGTGGTATTCAGCTCTTTGTTTGCTCAGCTGTAATGCAGACGATCAGCAGAAGACCACACTGGCAGAGGTCCAGAAGTGGACCAGAACAGAAATAGGGAATACACCCATGATGATCCACCTGAATTCATTCCTGGTGTTGCATGGCATTCCTCACATCATGAAGAGTAGGAGGATTGTTTGGCTCCTAGGGCAAGTCATCAGGAACTATTATATTTTTTTAACTTGTACAAGCATGAGCAAGCACATACAAGCATGAAAAGTGCAACAAGCTACTGGTCAGTCACCCTTAGTAGTCAGTCAACCTGCTAATTTCAAAGAAACTAACAGGTATTTTTTAGCTTTATTGTTTTGACTCAATTTAGTATATCTTAGGCCTTATGTCCATAAAATTTGAAACAAGGGTGATGATTGGTTGTTGAGATAATGGCACCAAACTGGTGTCATTGGTGATCATGTTGTATTAGTGACTGTTTCAAATTTAGGAGGTCATTCTTGTAATGTCTCTGGTGTCTGCAACACTGCAACACAGTCTGCAATTCTTATTCTTTCTCTTTGAAGCTTTGTATCATGGCTACTGAACACCTTAATTGATTCCCTACCAGATCATATTACAGTATCATTTGGGCTGAAGCTTTGATAATCTACCAAGTAATCTACAAGAAAAGAGTGCTAAGAATCTAAGATGTAAAATGACCTAAATTGGTCCCTTGTAATTCCCCCTATACAGGCTCAACAATAAGGTTATATTTTTTTATGGAATTTTAACATTATATCTTTCCTAACTCTAAACACACACTTTCAAAAATTTATCAATTTTATTGGTGTCAATAATAAGCTTTTATGTAAAATGATGTGTTTTTGCATCCTCATTGCTGAATGACTATTTTGGCAGATAATTTGGTAGGGGGTAAATTGTTGATGTCAGTGCATTTTTCATACATACCCTAGGCTCAACATGAACTGAAATTTAGGCCAGAGACTGGCTTAATTAATTTCTTTTGAGCAGCAAGTTACACCTAAGGAGTGACAGGGGTAACCCCTGGGGTTTTTTTTCCAAACCCATATCAATGCCAGCCACCTGGCAGCATGGGGAAACCCCCTTTCCAGACACTTTTGGCACTTCCCAGGCCTGTTACTCTAGTTACCCTGCTTGTCCCCATTTAGATACTCTATTCCCCTTAGTATATATTGCCTATAGTTACAACTTTTACTCAAGCTTTTACTCTAAGTTCCTGCCAGAGTGTTACACACGGACTTGTGTGGTTCCTGGGTGATTGGCTATCCACAAACAGCGAAATAGATAGTACTATAGTCTACAACTATAATGTCTGGATCACACGAGGTATCGAGGTGCTAGGTATGTTAAGCGAGTGAGAGCTAGTGAAGCGTCACTAGGTCAATTGAGATGAGGTCCTGGGGTTAACTTGAATGTTAATGCACTAGGGCTTAGGTTTGGTGTAAACATGCAGTATTAAGGTGCTAATACACTAGTATTACAGGAGACCAAGTCTGAAGTGACCTGGGGCTAAACTATGGGTTTATATACATGATAGAGGGCTGTGCAATGAGTCAGGGACTGAGTCATTGTGCTGTGTGTATCTACTGCACTACTGCGCATTGGAATCACTAAGAGTCTACAGGAGTCGTTAAGAGTCAAGGGATACAAGAGTCATTAAGAGTCATGACTGCAGAGGTTGTTGACTGCTTAATTAGAGTCAAAAGGAGTCATAATGAGTCGTGAGAAAGTAACCTTCCTAATGGAGACAGGGGGTGGCGTGAGGGTACGAGCAACACTTGAAGGAAAACAACTAAGTCATGTGGTCACATGTGAGGTCACATGTGAAGTCATGTGAGCGAACTCGGGTATCTAGTCACATGATGGGTCATGGGACTAGGCATGTGACTTGAGGTCATGGGACTAGGCATGTGACTTGAGGTCATGTGCCTGGCAAAAGCAAATTGGGTGTCTATGCCTCTGGGCAGCATTGTGCAGAAAAGGGCGCTTGTACAAAGGGACTTCATAACACAGAGAGCAAACTTCACCCCAGGTAGTTCAGAGCTCAGTGTAGCTCTTCCCTCGCATTCCCAACAGTGTCACACTTGTGCATGGCCTTAGTGACTCCATTCCAACATATTCCGGGCCCAAGCAGCTGCCTTCACCAAGTTATGTGGCACACAGAAGCATGCATGACCACTCTCAACCCCAACCCTTTCCCAGAGTGCTGCACTTGTGCATGGCCTTAGATATTCAGCACTGATGCATCTTCAATTCTGGCAGGCACCCCAGTAAAATCTGGCAGTGTGCAGCAACCTGCATGACTGCTAGTGATGCTTCACACCCCCTCTTACTTTGCAGCAACCCCTTGGGACACTTAGGGTCAGTTTCCCTAAGCTGCACATCCCAAGCTCGTCACTGTACCCCTGGACACTGTATCTGAAACCTGTGTATGTTTCACACCAATACAGAAAACATTATATTATTATCTATACTAGAGTTACATACTATCTAAAAACTAATGGTGAAGCATGTGCTGTGCACCAAACCTGAACATGCATGTGCATTTTGAAACCTCAAATGTGCACATGCATTGAACCCTCAAATGCACATGTGTGTTGAACATATGTTGAAGTGTTTGAGGCAAGAGAAGGGACTCAGAATCACTGACTCTGCAATTGAAGCATTTGTCCATTCCCAGTTGATGTCAACTATGTCATACTTACTGTCTGTGACTTGGTCCTGCTATTAAAATCAGACACAAATAGAAGCCATCAAGTGATCGAGCCAAGGAAATGCATGTTCCAAGGAAAGTGTGATAGCTACAATTGGTATTCCAAGTCCAGCCTCTCCACATCGAGACTCCAAAACTTCGGTTCAATACGCCTCACTAACCAGCAATCCGGCAGCCTGGATGCGTCCCATAATCTCTCGCACCTCTGTCTCCGCAAAAACTGCGGCCTCCTTGGCAACGATGAGCTTTTTTTCGAGTTCATCAGCTGTCATGGGGCGCAGCTCTCCCCCTTCTGTCTGTACCAAACCCAGTGCATCGAACTTTTCCAAGGTTCCACTTGAACGCGGTGCAAAACCATGTAGATCCCAGCCCGAGTCATTGAAGGCGAGTACAGCGCGAACAGCAGCAGTGTTGATATCGCGGTGGAGCTCCTCGAGCTTGGATAGCTGCACCTCCATCCAGCGTGCACGGCGTTCGAGTGCAAGTGTGAGGGCAGCGACTTCATCCTTGCCTGCGCCGGTATGCGATTTATCCTCGCTACCGTCATCGAAAAGATCATCGCCCTTCAGCATGTCGCGCAAAACACCGTCAAACGACGAGCTGTCGTCCCACGTTGTACGTGGCAACAGGCGGAGCAAGTCAGAGATGGTCTGTGTGAGTGTCTCGAGGAGTTGCTGGAATGACGAGACCGCGTTGTCAACCGAACCAGAGGGCATGTTGTTCGCGAACGAGCCGCCACCAACGGAAAGCGCGGATAGGGCATGTGCCAGCGGACCGTACTCAAGCGTCATCTTGGATGCTGGATTGAGCTTCTGCGCGTCGAAGAACGGATGGTGAGTGATGTCTATCGTTGGATATTGGCGCTCAATCTCCGCCAATAACTCCCCGATTGACGTGGGGTCGTTTGTTGTCCTTTCTATGGATTGTCCACGGGAACTCGATGAACTGGTATCCCGTGCGCTGCCGCTTGTTTTCTCGAGAGAAGGCTGTGGTGCTTCTGAAGTGGCGACAGATGTCAAGACCGATGGGGCCTCAGCCGCTAGTTCATCCTCCTTAGTGATTCTGATGAGTTTTGCAACCGGACGGTTCTTCTTGGGCAATTTTGACAGGAGAGGACCTTGGCTGGGAGGGGAGAGTGAAGCAGTGGATGAGGGTAGAGGAGTAGGAATGGATGTTGCTTTGGGAGCCGGCGCAGATTTAGCATTCGACTTTCGTTTCGCCACGGACGGGGCCACTTCTGCTTTCTGAACCTTGGCGGACGGTGTCGCCTTCTTCTGTGTTTCTGCCTTAGACGTCGCCTCCGATTCCCTTGCCTTCTCGCGTTCTCGTTGCTCTCTCACTGCCATTTCCTTTTCCAACCTCTCCTGCTCTCGCTCTCTTTCCAACCTCTCCTTCTCCTTCCGCTCTCGCTCTAACCTCTCTTTCTCGGCCTTCCTCTCTACCCTCTCACGTTCCTTCTCTGCACGCCGCTTGGCACGCTCCGCCGCACGCTCGGCGGCGGCGGCTTCCTTTTCCGCGCGTCGTGCCATCTTTTCATCCAGCTCGGTACCGCAGGCGTCTACGGGGGTCTCAACGGGAAGCTCGGACGAAGCGATGGGAGGCTGTGGAAGCTGCGCCGTTAGCGCGGGAAAATCGGAGGACGAGAGCAGCGGCGAGGGTGAACGCGTGGGCGGCACTGTCCATAGGAATACGGACAGACCGAGACGTGGAAAAAAAAACAAGGGAGTTTGGGTTAGCGTCCGGCCACTAGGCAAGTATACCAGAACGAGCGAAGAAGGGTCAAAAAAGAAGTATACGTGCGCAGGGAGGAGGATAAGGGGTAATCAGAAGAAAAGATGGAGGAAGGAGGGAATTCACAAGCGACGCAAGCGTCCAGCGTGGTCAGAGAGGTCCTGCCCTAGGGGTACGGTGCTCGATATACCGTACGCAGGCCGCCCTCTCGGAAACAAGAGAAATTATGCTTACCGTCATTAACCACATTATTTTGTAGGCCCGGTGGATACGCAAGACCAGGTGGTGGGCCAAATGCCTGTTGTGTATGTACAAATGCATCTTGGGGTGACACGAGCGGCACACCAAAGCTCGCGGACATAATTGCCGGGTCATTGAACCGAGATTGCTGCTGCTGAGCGAAACGGTACTGCTGTTGCAGTTGATCGTGCTGCTGTTCTTGATCTGCGACAGAAACAAAACCAAGTCATGTTACATATGGTAACAGAGTACATGGAGTGGTCAAAGCAAATCGAATAGTCAACGGCTGCTATAGTATTATGCGAGAAGTGGCCTCCTACCAACTAGCGCAGCATTCCTCGCTGCATGCGCGCGCTGCTGCTGCTCCCGGCTGTTCTGAATGAACTCACGAAGAGCGGCCTCGCTAACACCTGTACCCTGATCGAACGCTTGAAACCTACTCGTCGACGGCAGGTGTTGGTACATGGAACTTTGAATCTGTGCCTGGGCTTGAGGTACCAAGGGAGAGCTCGCCGCAGATACATTATGCGAGTGGATGGTGTGTGCATGGTGTTGGTAAGACGACCACTGTGACGAAGAGACAAGCTCGCCAGAGCCCGGACCAAAGAGGTGCTGCTGTCCGAGACCGATACTTTCACTCGGGCTCAGTGGGGTCGATGAAATCAGAGGGCTTGAGGTTGAGCTAAGATTGCCATTTTGCCGCGCATTCCTTGCAAAACCAAACCTTGACATCTTCCGCGAATCGTCACCAAGTGCCGGCCGTCTCGCGGCTGCCGCAGAATCCGACTCACTACCCTCTGCGAACGGGTTAAATGAGCCAGTGTAAGAGAGTGCAGGAGACCCCTGGCTAGGCACCGGTGAACTATGTGGGTCATATATAGGACGTTGGGAATGTGAGAAGTTGAGTCCTGGAGGGTGGGATGATGTCCGTAGAGCAGGAAAAGCGTCCATAAACGAGCCATGGAATGGCGAGGTAGCCTCAGGGAACTGCGGTGCGTCGTCTTCCGCTTCCGCTTCGGCAAGCTTGGGATCAAGATTGAAGCTGAAGCCACCAAACTTGCCGTCCACCTCCGCCAGGTTCTGCAATGTGCGATCAAAGTCAGGAAAGGGGCTTGCGCCAATGGAGGGAAGGGTTGATTCGCGACGCGCTTTAACGTCGTTAAGAAGGGCCTGGACCTGACTTGACATTTGATAGGAAGTGGCACCTGGAGGACCACGACCACCGAGAGGAGGAAGGCCAGGAGGAGCGGCAAGTCCTGGAGGAACAGTAGGCAACCCTGGAGGGATTGCCGGTGTGGAAGGAGCAGGCGAAAGAGATTGTGCGTCTTGGGATCCAGAACCTGGGTCAGATTCGACGGTGACCGAAGAAGTCGGAGATCTTGGGGGGACGGGAATAGACGGCGATGCCGGTTTCTGCCTTGTAGCCTTGTTGTTTGCAGGGGTTGATGGACGAGAGGAGGATGCAACCGAAGAGGCTTTCATAGAGGGACCCTTAACATCCCTTGTCTTCCAGGATGTTGGTAGTGCCTCCGGAATCTCGGGAGTCGATGGGGTAACAGGGCGAGGACGAATGCCTTTGTCCCCCCGTCGTGTAGACCGAACTGCCGTGGGTCCAATCGCTCCCGGTGTTATGTTAGAATTACTATTCGAAATAGGAGGACGATCATGGGATGCCTTAGCCCACGAGGCAGAGCGAGGGAGTCGAGCTATGCGCATTGTGAATGGGACATTGCTTCTATCATACACAAGCAATGGACACACCTGACGAATCATCCGCCTTCTTGCCCAGGACGGTGTGCTTTCTCGTTACCTCCGTATCCTTGATTGTATGTTGCCTGTCATACAGCCATCAGTCAGTAGCCAAGAAGAGGTACTGCCAAGACATGTACAAAGTGGTAAGGTCCTCTTTCGTGAAGCAATCTTTCTCGTCTCCCCATTCGTGTAGGTTCATGCAGTTGTGATCCGGGCAATTGACGCCGCGCAAAAAAGACATGCAGTACTTGGTCGTACCGTAGCTGGCACGCATGATCTCACTCCCACCACCAGGGGAGGCAGAACCATCGACAACGGCAATACAGCGCGCGGCGTCTTCTCGACGGTGATACGTGATGTAAAGCCCTACGACTGGCGCTTGGGAGCCTGGTGGAGTGCGCTTGACCAAAATAATCTTAGAAATGCGGCCATACTGGCCGAAATAGTCGTTCGAGCGCAGGGTAGATATCAGCTAAGTGGCAAGGGTAAGATTGAGGTTGAAATTCAGATTGAAAAATGTACTTCTTCCTTTGCGAAGCGCGGGCCGATACCCACGACGTATACCACGTTGCGTTGTACTACCCTAACATTGGCCAGGTGCCGACGGCCGAGTGCGTCAAGGTCCTTCCGTTCGCGTTCACGCTGCTTTTTCTGTTGGGCCAAACGTCGTTGGCTATAGATAAGAGATTGGCAGCTGAGTTCAGACATCAATGGATGAGGCAAAAGCACACACTCTTGCTTATTGATAGGCTTGAATTGGCCAACTTCGTCAGAGTAATCCCTCCTGCACGCGGGGCACTTATTGTTGAGGTTCCTCCTGATGTGATTCCAGCAGAATCGGCAAATCTATAGCGTGACATAGCATTCATGTGGTTGGAAAATAAACGAAAGGAGCAAAAGGGAATTGGGCATCTGGTACTCACCTGGTACTCGCACTGGCACGGCTTGAAGTTCAGATCCGAGATATCCATCTCCTCGAGGCAGAGAGGACACTCCTTCGCTTCCTACACAGAACAAAAGACACAGATATGCAATTAATTAAGAAGAGCTGGTCGTCTACAGGTTTTTAGACCGAACCTCTTCGTCGCTCCAGTACGCGTCCTGTACGCCTGTGAGAACGGAAGACTTTGCTTGAAGTGTTCCGCCCGCATGAACTACGGGTGTGGGAAGAGATGAATGGAGTTTGACAGAGGACATGCTGAACGCGACTGAGGTGACGGCAGAGATTGTAAAGGTAAAAGAGACGGAAAGGCAAGAAGCAGCGCAACGAGGGTTGCTGTGCCCCTTTTCCCACGCTCTAATCTACTGTCCCCCGGTCACCCCTTTCACAACATAACCATGGCTGATCCTGAACTCGCGGCCCTTCGTGCTGCACGTCTGACCCAGTTGCAGCAATCTAACACGGATGAAAATGGTCAGAGTGCAGCTAGGAGTGAAGATGCCGAGAAGAGGCGAGCAGAGGAGCAGATGAGACGTGACCTCCTCGCCACAGCTCTCGAACCTGCTGCTCGTGAACGTCGTATGTCCAATCATCTCCTTTCTTGTTTGTATTCTGCAGGAATTAACAACGCATCGACAGTGTCTCGTATTGCGCTCGTATCTCCCACGAGGTCGAATCAGATCGAGTCTATCCTCCTGCGGATGTTACAAGCTGGGCAGCTCCGGGGACGTGTCAGCGAGCAACAACTCATTGATCTGCTCGAGCAGGTACGGCTGTACTCCCTTGGCAGTTATATTAGCGCGTTCGAAAATCATAAATATAGGCCGACGAAGCTCAGAAAAAGGCTTCGGGTCAGGGTACTATCGTGGTATGTCCTAGTGGCTGATAATTCACGTCCAGAGCCGTCCAGATGGCTGACCCACTGCGCTCAGTTCCAACGACGAGTGGACTTGGATGATGACGATTTTGATATCTGATCGTTGCCGTTATGTCTCACTCAGTTACTATGATTTTTATGCTACTATCAATGAGAAGCTACTTTTGTTTGTGTTTCCTCGCCCATTTCCTCTTCGCAGCCTTCACATCTCTCTCGAACCGACCCTTCTTTTTCTGCCGCTGCCCCTCGAACAGATCGCCAGTGTCTTCCCGCAACCTAACTCTGGACCGCGCAAGGGCACCCTCATTGCGCCCCTTCATCCTTAATTCCTCGTACCCATCGCCGGCAAGAGCCCTGCCTCGGTGGCCCTCCCTCAAAATGTCCACGAATTCATCCTCTAGTCCTCCACCCCTCCTCTTACCTGTAATACCTCCTGCGCCTCCCAGCGCAATATCTTCTTCATCCTTCTTCCGTCGTCGCTCGTCCTTCTTCTTGAGTACTAACCGTGTCATGTTCTCCTCCTCAAACTCTTCCATGCGCTGTAATTCTCGTGCACGGGCACTCTGCATGGAGGGAACGATCCCCAGCCCAGTGGCAGACTCCAAAAATGGCCGCGAAGGGTCAAGGTAGGCGAGGGAGGCGAGCGCATGTGGAGCAGGGGGTGGACGGCGTGCACGAGCCTCCTTTGAGGTGGGTTCAACGTAGGGCATCGGAGCCAGCTTCGGAGGGCGGTAAATGCCGCGCTGTGATGTTGCATCCGCGCCACGGTCGTCATCCTCATCGGAGACCTCACCCATGAGGGCTTCTGGATTTGGGCGAAATGCAAGCGGGTCTACAGACTTGAGGATCAGCACACACCAATCAGGACATGGAGTGCGACGGCACGCGCAGATCATGGCTGACCGTTAATGACTTTGTCACCAGAAGGTTCGTCCACGGCGAGCTGGACGAGCTTTTCAATTTGATACCGCATCTTGCTCTCCAGCAATTTGATTTTCTCGAGCACGATGCGGCCCTCGATCATTGAGTCGACTAGGTCACCCGCATCCGCACCCCGCCTGCCGCGCTCACAAGAATTGAAGGGTTCCGAGGGTGGTGATCGAGTTGTGAGCGAGTGCCCCAGCACGCGGTGTGAGTGGAGAAGCACCAGGGATTGCATGTACGAAAGAAGCAGATGGTGCTTCAAGGAGAGGAGAGAGATGCCATCCTCGAAGTCGAGATCAGATGTCTTTTCCTGTCTGCGCCGATAAGTGTTTAAACCATATCATGCAACGAGTGCAGTCCATACTTTTCTCGCAAAGCTTGGATTAGCTCGCGTGTGGAGGATATGCTTTTCGTCATTTCTTCCGCGACATCGCAAAACTGCTGTTGGCTTGCATCAATGACCTCCTCTGACATCGTGCTGGTCTGCTCTGCTCAAGAAAGAGGGATGTCAACGTGCAATTCTGTTAGGGCTGATGTGTATGAGAAATGAAGTGGTCAGTTAACGGTTTTCTAGGCCGCCGCCTCGTGAGGCGTAGTGCATGACAGCAGAGCTTTTCTCAGAGCCCAGTGCGTTTCATCATTCTCAACAGGGAATGCGCAAAGATACGCACCGATGTTTTTCTGGTCCCAGCCACTGTAGGGTTGGCCGAATTGGAGAACGTTACGAGAGGTCGTGACCACCTGAATTAATTTTCAACTTGGGCCGAGGCTAGCCGAGCTCACTTGCCACGGTACTGTATGCTGTGCAAGTATCTTACGAGTCAGTCGATTTCGTTGCCGTGTCGGAAGACATCGCCTCGTGCGACAATAAGAAGACACAGCCGTTAATGACTCAGCGTACTCAGCCTCGAGGCGATGGTATTCTCTCAGGTGGTTCTCACCCAATGATATTGTTACAGGCCATCATGCATCACGGCGCACCCTACCAGCGAGTCACCTTCTCCTTTGTCCTCCTTTTGTCCTCAAGGCGCTCGTCATCCAATCGTTAAATGCCACTTGATTTCCCTTGAAATAGATACCCCGGAGAAGAGAACTCATTGTCATGACAAACAGGAAGGACAAGGCAGACGAGAAACGTGCGCGCAATTTTATCGAGTCGTTCAATGCGCTGTCGCTCGCGGGCCATGAGGGGCCACATGCAGCCCCCATCCCCGACGGCCTTGCGTCCTCGCACCACTTCCCGGTGCCTTCTGCTCAATGGCCGCCTCAGCCCAACAACGCAGCTGGGATACCCCCACCCCCGATTCTGTACTCGAGGAACGGAGTTCCCCTGCAAACGTCGTTGACGATGCAGCACGCGATTGCCGAGTCTCTGCGATACAACGCGCCCACCACCCCACCACGCGCCCCTGCACAGCGCCCCGTTGCTGGGCCCTCGCACACTCCTGCAGGACTCCACGACTCTCCTGTTCCGCGCCCGGTCTCTGAACCTTTGCCTCCGCCTCCGCCGCCATCCTCCCGTGGCGATCACCCTAGGACACCTCAGCCTCCAAAGCTCCAAGCTCCAAAGCTCCACCGTCGCGCACAATCGGAGCCCCTTTCCCCTGTCTCTGATAGTGCTTCTGCTGTTGGGGGATCGAGACAATGTAACGGGGTTACGGCGGCGGGGAAGCGGTGCCGCAAACAGGTGAAAGTGTCCGACGCGCAAGCGCTCGCGGGCGGCGATGCATTCTGCTATGTGCACGGGAATAAGTTGGGCGAGGTGAGTGGGTTTTACGATCGCAAGACGGGACAGACATTCGTTAAGTTCGAGGGTGAGTACACGTAATCGAAATATATGTATACACACACACGTCTTCACCCGCGCGCGTCTGTATGTGATATGCGATTCTCATGAAAGAGGACTACACGCAGACTGGATCCCCGAGTATTTACAGACGGCGACGAAGAACTCGCTCCGCGTGGAGATGCAGAAGGCCCGTGCGTCAAGCGATGTCGAGGGCTACATCTATGCCTTCGAGATCCTCGGTATGCCCTCTTTCCTTACCGCGGAGCTGTCTCATCCGGCCGGCTTGCTCATCGAGAGCCTTCGGCTCTTCGCGCACAGATCCTGCTGACAAGAAGACTGTACATTTGAAGGTTGGACGCGCAACAAACCTGAACCGGCGTATGGACCAGTGGGGCAAGCAATGCGGCTCAAAGGAGCAGATTCTCCGCGGGTTTTGGCCGGGTGGTATGGACAAAGCTGGTGTGCCAATGAAGGGGCTTGTGCAGGCTGGACCGAAAGGCCCTTGGTGCCACCGCGTTGAGCGACTCGTGCACATTGAGCTGGCGGACATGGTTGAATGTACACCATATCTCGAGGACGGATATCCGAACGTGAATACAAACAAAGAGGCTAAGAGGAGGGATGTTAAGCGATGTCCGGATTGTACGTGTTGGTTCTGGCACAGCGGCTGATGACGAACTCACGTAATAAAATTTGATAGGTAACACGAAACACCAAGAGATTTTCTCATTTGAGCGAGTGGTAGAAGGCCGATATCAGGGTAAAGAGTGGGAGGAGATTGTGAAGCCAGTGATTGAGAAATGGGGAGGATTTGTCGAGGCATACCTCTAGTCATTGTTTCTGTAAACGGAGCCACCATCTCGGGGCGCTTATTGTCTCCCACTTTGTCCATTGTCTGCTGTCCTTGTGTCTTATCTATTGTCAGTCTTGGGTTATAAAAGACCATCGGAATGCGATGGGCCCCTCAAGTCTCTCCTTTGACCTGGTTGTCACCTTTCTCGCCCCTCTCTTTTCCTGACGCCTAGCTGCGCTCTTTCATATATTTCCTTTTTACCAATGGTCTCATCTAAACTCTTCGCGCTCTCTGCACTTCTCGGTCTCATGACCGCTCTACCAGTGAGATCTGCCCAGTTCCAAGTGACAGTCGGCGGCCCTGGCGGCATAACCCAGTTCAGCCCTACCACAGTGGTAGGTCGCCTGTATTTTTCCTGTCTTTAGCCTCTAGATAACCGTTCATGATTAGAATGCCAACCCTGGAGATGTCGTTACCTTCGTCTTCCAGCAGAAGAATCACACGGCAACACAGTCCACCTTCGCCAACCCTTGTTCACCTGCTCCCGGTGGCTTCGACTCTGGCTTGTACGTATCTTTTCCTTTCTTGTCCTCTTCTCGAGTCTGATTCCTTCTTTCAGCGTCCCCGTATCAGAAAACAACACCAGTGGGCCATTCCAGGAGGCGCAGTTCCAGGTGACCGATACCAACCCGGTCTGGGTATACTGCCGCCAGACTGGTCACTGTCAATTGGGCATGGTTTTCGCCATCAACCCAGGAGACAAGTTCGCTGCGTTCCAGGCAGCTGCTATGGGGAATACCACTTCCAACACTTCCTCTTCGACTACGTCTCCATCTGCGTCGAGCGCAGCTCCCTCTACATCCTCGACTTCTGCGTCCTCTACATCTCAGGATCACAGGATCATTGTCGGCGGCAGCACTCTGACCTTCCAGCCCTCGAATATCAGCGCGCAGCCGGGTGATACCATTACCTTTGAGTTCCACCAGAAGAATCACACAATAACGCAGTCCAGCTTCGCCGCTCCTTGCCAAAGGCTCTCATCTACTTCCACGAGCGGCCAAGTCGGGTTTGACTCAGGGTTGTACGTCCTGTCCTTATCTTCTTTCATGCGGCCCAACGATTGCTTACGCCTCACAATTTGGTTAGTATGCCTGTCAGTCAGAACGCCACAACGTTCCCTACATTTACCGTCCAGGTGAACGATACCTCTCCGATCTGGGCGTACTGCCGCCAGGTGAGCCACTGTGGCGAGGGTATGGTCTTCGCAGCGAATGCGAACGAGTCCACTGCGAACACCTTTGAGGCTTTCGAGGCCCGCGCGCAGGAGATCAATGGGACCAGTTCGAACTCAACGGGCTCTTCAGCCACCGGGAAAAACGGCGCTGGCGCCGTGCGTCTCGGTGGTACGGGCATCGCCGTCGGCTTGGCAGCTCTGCTCCTGGGTCTGACGTTGTGAAATGCTAGTCTCTCAGATGTCTGTGACCACGACGGGGTTTCGTTCCGGCTTGTACAACAGGACTTTACAATAAGACTTTCTTAGTAGTGTAGCTTTAATTGTAATAGGCACAATGCGCCATGATTTGTAGAGCATTATGACAAGCCACGTTTTCCTCTTGTTGTGCTGCTTCAATTGTACCCGTCGGGCCGTTTGTGCGCATTCTGCCGCAGCCGTCAATCGTCGGATTGCCGCACTTGGGTTGCTAATGTCATCCTAGCCTTCCCTCGCTGACGCTTGTTCCTGCATTGATGAACAATCCCGCCGTTTCGGACATTGACCATGCACGATTCCCATTGCAGGATCTAGCTGCCTCGGTGAGTTGAGACAATCGACCATCGTCTGTGGGGAGGGGATTCATAGCGCCCCCCCAAAACACTCCTAGTTCGCAGCGTTGCAGCAGAGCGTGGACGAATTATCGCAGAACATGCAGGCGTTGCTGCAGGCCGCACAGGACATGCTGCAGAGTATACAAGCATTGTTGGAAACCTCACGAGCAGCGGTACAGGGCGCAACAAATGCGGTGCACGCAGACGCTGGGGTCAAGCGGCGCAGAAGACGAAAAACCCGCCGAGGTTCGGGAGCGATCTACGCAGATTATCACGGTAGCGAGATCACATTAGGATCCGAAGCGAATGCAGAGTAACTAGTAGGAAGGAAGCACAGTGGGTTCTGCTCTCGTCTCTCCCTAGTTACCCAGACCGACTGATGATCACAGGGCAAAAAATATGTACAGTAAACTACAATGTTTTCCGTGGACGGGTGTGGAATGCACAGCATGGCTGACGACGACTACAAGTTTGGCCCACAGCGGTGTTACAGGTCGTTCGGCTGGAACTTAGCTCTGGCGAATTTGGGGGAACCTGCCGTGCCACCCCCATTCTCCTAAATAATCCGCACACAGCCACTACTACTGTACACCTTGTGAATGATCGATCATAGCGAAGAAATTGGCGCTGGGCTCGCCTCTGGAACCGCATTTTTCGTGTTAATAAGCAACTACGTCCATTATAATTGCGATGTGTCGAACCAACGATAGCAAGTACTACGGCTCCTGTGCGGAACATATCATGCAGTAGGAACGTCCGATTACTATAATATCACAGGGACGTAGGCCATTGAACCCACGCAATTCAGCCCATACTAGCGGTTTGTACGAGCCCAATTGTCTCACCTTTCCCAGTGAGGTGGCACGGAGGTGGCTCACACTCGAGTCAACTCTGAATCCTCTGAATCAGCTTATAGAGCACATTCGTGATTCGACTCGGGCGCTGAAACAACTAAAACATCTGAACATTCAAGCTTCAAGCTTATTCAAGCGGCATTCCCTAGTCATTCCCTCCATTCGGCTACTGGGAGAGTTGGGGTTGACAAAAATGATGACGTTACGCAAGGGCAGCCATTGGAAAGCGAGACGAAGAGTCCGACTCGTCTGAGACGGCTCACGGGGGTGTTCATGGCAAGAACAACGGGACAGTGCTACATTCATGCAATTCCACCTATGCATGGACCTGTGTTCGAACAGAAAAAAAGACTAAGACATGGAGAATAAACAGAAGATAACAGAACAAGGTATTTTTCGAGACATGACAGCGCGCACAAAGCGTGCCTCTGGTCGGCACTCGGACATGCACCCGCTGGCACATGTTCCGAAAAGAAAACATACAACACTATTGTAAAATGTCAACGCAATCACGACGCAAACCGAAAACTATTATCCCACCAGAAGAGGCGATACAACTGACTGGAAATGCGGAAACGATCAGACCCCCAATAAGGGGATGACTCATCCGGAGCGCCAGTGACTGCGACTCGACGAGCGACTTTGCTGAAACCCTGCAAAGGCACCACCCTGGAAACCACTTGGGACAAAAGGGGCAGGTGTCATGCTACTACGCATGATAGGAAGCGCATTCGGCTGTGATGCGGCTTGAGAAGGGGGAGGCACTGGGGGTGATGCGGACTCCGTCCTAAGTGGGGGTGGCGGTTTCCAGTTCTGCACAGTGTGAATGGTGCGACCACGACCTGTGAGAGTGAGAACCTACGTGTTTGCGTCCCTCTCTGTAAAGTTCGTCCAGTTTTTCGTCCAAGATCCCCTGAGCCTCGAAGTCTTCGTAAGCCGTGTAGAGCATCAGAGCAGAGCGTGCGTCCTCGATCGAGTCGTGGGTATCCGTCTGAATGTTTTCGTGGAGCACAAACCAAGAAAGAAACCGGAGCGAAAGGCGACGTTGACGCTCTCTCAGGAAGTAAAGGTCCACCGTGTCTATCACTCGCTCCGGGGGGACGTAGATATCTACAAGCAACCAATCGTCAGCAAGAGAATGCCAAAGGTGGCGAAGGCTCACTGATGATTCTGAAGTCTTTGGAGAGGCCGTGCCCAATAAAGGTGCAGCCCGAATCAACAAGCAGTCGTAGCTTCTTGTATACTACTTTTAACGGTGTTAATGTGTACGGCGACGTGTGTGGCTCGAGGTCGCCATCTTCGAGGGACTGTAAGCAGGGGTCAGATCCTAGGAGAAAGTGGGCTCACATCTGATCCCTGAGAACTCGGTTAAATAATCTACAATGATTTCGCTTGTGTGTATATGGTCGTCGATAAAGGGAACGCCTATCTTTTTACCATCACCCCGCAAGACAGAGACACGAGCAAGGCTGAGTCGAGCAGGGCGAAGAACTTTTTTGGTTCCATCTGACCGATACTCCGTCTCTTCTTGCTGCATCAGGACAAATTCTGCATCGATTGAGACAAGACTCTCATGACATGGCAGCTCTTTGGGACCCAGTGGCTCATGTTTGATCAGACTAGCGTCTCGGTGCCTAGAAATTGTGATTGTACGAGATATACCATGTGAGGAAATGGCAATGATACGAACACTGAGATTGAGGTATCTTGACTAAGAATTGAAGGATCAATGGTATCAGACAGCCCAGAGTAGTCAAATTGTCCCTGACAGTCGCCCCGCTCTAGATACAAGATGGCTGGGACCTGTGGTATAATAAGCATGAGCATTTTCAGCATAAGGAGTTGTCGTACCTTCCATTTTCCAGGGAAGCTTAAAGCCTCTTCCTCGGAGATATTTTGTACTGAAAAGTCGTTGAAGACGAACCACGGGCTCAGCAAGTCTTCTCGATGTTCTGCTTCCGGGACTGTAACATATTCAGGCAGTAATTCAATTTACTGTATGAAGTGTTTACCTTTTACGATGGCCACGAGGTGAGAACGCCTATCCTTATTGAGTACTTGGATTATCATAGCCTTGAAAGAATTATCAACAAGACAGCCCATAAAAAAGGAAGTACAAACTCTCAAGTTGTATGTCACGAATGACGGCTCTTCACTTTCACCTGCTTGGACATATAGCTCAACAAATGGCGTCAAGAACCTCTGCTTGCGGGTATCCAGCCAATATTCAAAAATTTCGTCGCTATACACGTTTGCATTCACGGCCAATATCGGTGGCAAATCTGGCGTTGCGACAAAGCGGCTGGAATCGAATATTCTTACTACCTTGCAGTTGGGACAAGTTGCTTTATGGGTCATTTTTCTGAGAACTGACGCTTGTAAGATGGAAGCGAGGTCACTCTCGGGACCAGCCATACCCTAGAAGTATGCATGAGTGAGGGAAGAATAAATGTGGTTCAAGATCAACCTTTCGTGAGTATATGAGGTCGATGACGAACGTAACCTGCTCTTTCTCCCTCATGACTTTGCAATATGTGCATATAGAAGTGTTCCGGCTGAACATGCCAAGAAGCTGGGTAATTGGTGGTGATGTTGCCGTGTATTGTGGGAAAGACGGGTCAGGGGGTAACAGAGGGGGATTGTCAGAATAAGACTCTTCCTCGACAGCCAAATGATCTAAAAGAAACCGGTGGAACATTTGTATCATCCGCGCATAATTCATCTCAGCCAAGTCCACACCGTAGTCAATGAGCTCAATGGCATTGACAGCTGCGAGAGAAGTTTCAGAAGTCGTACGTTTTGATAAAGGCAGGAACTTACACTGAGCGAGAACACCAACGGTCTTACAGAAATTACTCGACTGGCAGTTTGTCCCTTTCGCGTCCTCCAACATGCGACTGACAAATCCAAGCTCACAAAGAAGGCAATGCTCGCTCGGACAGCGGGTGGTGATGTGTGATTTCGCGACTTTTCTTATCGGGAGACAATAATGTAAAACCTGCAGAAGGGAATTGGTGTATGAATTCAATATATGCGTCTCCAGGCCGCTAAATTCGGTTTTGTTGAAAAATCTGGAGAGTAGGAGTAAGTAAAACCCGTCGGGGTAATACGAGGAAACTGTACGCGAAGTCGAAGTCTTCTACACCGAACCTCGAATATTCGATCTCTACCTTGCGATATCGAGGAGGAGGTTCGTCTGGGCTGTCATTAACTCCAACAAATTCAACCTGCTACTGTAGTAAATACTGTCAGAGCCGTGAAGAAACGCGATAGTTACATCAGTCACACGACTCGCGTCACTCTGCTTTCCACTCCTGAAGCGACCTTGATCCTTTGGTGCTGCAACGGCGATCATGTTTCTACGTCCCTTGAGCTCACGCGGAAGGGGAGCATATGCGATACCGTCGTTCGTCTTGATGGTAGATAGAACCGAGAGCGGAATTTTCATGGGTGCTGTTGAAACCTTTACTGACTCCAACTGCGAAGCCCACGATGAAAGGAGTAGAGTATTGTAGTGAGGAAGACCGACGCTGTTCAGCGGTCTAGGGCCGGGTGAGACTAATAACCCTGATACAGATTTCATGTGAAACTTACGTGCTATCAGTCCAGTCAATTTCCGGTAGCGGTTCAGGAGGGTCTGCCCATTCAACGGGCTGACCTTCGTACCCGTTGAAGGGCATGTCGTCATTAGCAGCAGTCATTATGTGGATTACTCCATCCGAGTCTCCGAATGCCATATATGCTCCAGTGGGGGAGACGGCTGCGGAACTGATGAAGGCGGGCGTGTCCAGCTGGGAAGCCTCGGATAAGAAGGGCACCGTGCATGAAAAGACAGGGCTAATACCTGATAGAACTCATTTGCACTGGTTGGGTTAGATGTGTCTACAATATTGACAAGTCCCTGATTTGACGTGACTACCAGACTTGAAGAACGCATTGGCAGTAGATTGATAAAAGCAGGTCCTGAGGGAAAGGGGAGGGGAGACAGGGGCCTCATAGATCGAAGATCATATATCTTGACCAAGGGATCAGGGACTGGCCGCGACTGCCTAGAGTCTGTTGGCAATAGTGGCCCCGAAAGGAAGATTTTGCTCACCTCAGCCCCCAACCTATGGTATAGACATGGTTACCGCTGGACTGCAATCCTTGTATTTCGCTAGCATGAGCCTTGACGGTATTTTCCGCGCCGCCTTCTCTTCTCAATCCCGTCCTGTGGTCATGACAACGCAAATATCCGTCTGAGTCACCGGAGAGGAGGTAGGAATGGGTGAAGTGAAGGTGTCGGATGGTGGATGGTACGGATGCTTGTCTTAAGACGCTTCCGGTAATGGAGTTTAGTAGCACGATTTCTGGAGTTGAAGTTGAGACTGCGACTGTCCTCGAGGAGCTTAATGTGCTGGAAAATGTCGTGACAGATGCAGAGGGGCTACAAGGTGTTATCCACAGGCTCTGACAACGTGGAAAGCCTTTTGCGCACCGGTAATACCACCTATTGACACCTCCCTTGCTCCACGCGCCTATTCCTTCTCCTGCTACACCCTGAGCCCGGACTTGAGTTTCATCTGCGATAACTTTGTTTGCTGCCAAGCCTCCTCCAACTGGAAAAGACACTCCTCGTATGCCCTGGGGGGTGTAGTATGCCGTGACATTGCCGGAGTTGGCCCCCGACCAAAGTGTATCGGATGTGGGATCAAACGAAAGCGCAGTGATAGCTTGGGGAACTGCGTCGTGTGGAGCAATGGGCACGACAGGACGGTACGATTGCGCTGACATGTACACTCATAGGGGCTGTCGAGGGCAATGTGCTCATGCAGCTCATGCGCTCATGTGACCCACAACCTTTTTCAGCATGCAGAATTGGGACAGTCTACTTATTTACTTTGCATACACTACTCTGAATTGCCGCGTCGTCGTCTGTTGAGCTCAAGATGGAGGACCAGTCAACCCTGCTGGCGGGGATCCTCGCATCTGTTCCGCTCCTCTGACACACCGTACGCCAGCGTTCACGCGGTCTGAAGCGCTGAAGTTCTGAAGAGCCAAACCTGGCTCCTTTCGTCACACTTTCATTTTTTCCTTCCTTTGTGTATTTTTTTTACCGTCTTGCATACCCCCGGGCTGATGCGTTGGATGGCAGAGTAGTGGCAGTTTTTTGTGTAACGTTATTTCATGGTATTATTTTCTTCGATCTTTTATGCATGGTCTCGAC
>WHVB01000093.1:0-33521 GCA_015178965.1 Russula ochroleuca
TACTACGCAACCGCCCCCGCCCCCGTCTTCCATCTCGATACCTGTAATTACACCAACACCTACACTGACACAGGAAAAGCAGGAGGGATACAAGCAAGTCGCGGTGCTTCTATCGCCAACGCCACTTCCGGCAGAGAAGCAACGCGACCTGCCGACGACGCCGATATCGGTACCTATTCATAGCACGCCGTTGCCTATGCTTACACAGGTGGAGGAAGAACGACCGGAGCCTGCGGCTGAGGCGTCGAATGGGGTTGCTGTTGACGCTGATGCTGACGAGTCGGGACGATTTCCTGGGCAGGTAGATGAGGGGACAGATGGCAGCTTGGTTGCCGAGAAGGCGCCGCCTACGCCTGCAAAGGATGGTGGTGCCGCGAGGGGCAACCAGACGGCTGTGCCTGAGCTTGCTTCTGAGGGTACGAGCGGATCTGCGACGTAGGGACCTTTGTATCATTTACTCTACTGGGGCGGAGCTTTTCACAGTGTGATTTTTCATTTTTGCTCGCTGGCTCTCCGGGAAGGAGTCTGGCAGTGCGTGTTGTCGGGCAACTTGAAGGATTAGCAGAGGTGTCCGAGCGCGAGTCCGTGGACTTGAATGTGCGTTCGGTGGTATCTAACCTGTGCTTACCTGAGCCGGCTACATCTGTGCGTTGACCTCTTGAAGAAATCAGTATCAGACTTTCTGCACCTTGCTTTTATTTCCATGTCTCTACCAATCAACGCTGGTTAGACCGTTAGAGGACTAAGTCAGCATCCGGCCATTGGTGAGCCTGGCCACAAATCAGTGCATGACCCCATGTGGCACTGGCACCTGCCTTGCTCGTGGCTGTGATGACTGATGGGGTTGAACTCGAAGTCTCTGAAATTGAGAAGTTTCTGTGTACAAGACGCGGTGGGGGTGGGGAAGGATGTAAAATAGTAGGCAGGAAGTCACGATCCAGTAAGTAAAATCAGACAACGCTTACTGTGAACTTAGCCACGCTCCATAGTACTGAAAGCGACCATCGTATAGTATCAATTATATCTCTAGTTCCAATATTCTCATAAGTGCCAGGATCAATTCCATGCTGGAGAAGGACATATGCAACTTCTGAATTACCCCGACCCGATGATGCCAGATCAAATGCAGTTCTCCCGCACTTGTCCTGGACTGTCATATCCGCGCCGTGCTCGAGAAGTATGCGAGCAACTTCTGCAGATCGCTGGATCCAAGATGGCTGAGTTGCCACCAGATGTAACGGAGTTGAGCCGCCGTCAGTCTGGGCCGTCACATCCGCGCCGTGCTCGATGAGCATGCGAGCAACTTCCGGTTGTCCATCTGCTGACGCCCAATGTAATGGAGTCTGGTGACTGTCGTCGTGGGCCGTCACATCCGCGCCACGCTCGATGAGCATGCAAGCAACTTCCAGTTCTCCATTTGCTGACGCCCAATGTAATGGAGTCGGGTGATTGTTGTCGTGGGCCGTCACATCCGCGCCGCGCTCGATGAGCATGCGAGCAACTTCCAGTTGTCCATTTCCTGACGCCACATGTAATGGAGTCTGGTGACTATCGTTGTGGGCCATCACATCCGCGCCGCGCTCGATAAGCATGCGAGCAGCTTCCAGTTTTCCATTTCCTGACGCCAGATGTAATGGAGTCTTGTGACTGTCGTCGTGGGCCGTCACATCCGCGCCGCGCTCGATGAGCATGCGAGCAACTTCCAGTTGTCCATCTGCTGACGCCCAATGTAATGGAGTCTGGTGACTGTCGTCGTGGGCCGTCACATCCGCGCCACGCTCGATGAGCATGCAAGCAACTTCCAGTTGTCCATTTGCTGACGCCCAATGTAATGGAGACGGGTGACTGTTGTCGTGGGCCGTCACATCCGCGCCGCGCTCGATGAGCATGTGAGCAACTTCCAGTTGTCCATTTGCTGACGCCAGATGTAATGGAGTCTGGTGGCTGTCGCTGTTGGCCATCACATCCGCGCCGCGCTCGATAAGCATGCTGGAAACTTCCAGTCGTCCATTTCCTGACGCCCAATGTAATGGAGTCTGGTGACTGTCGTCGTGGGCCGTCACATCCGCGCCGCGCTCGATGAGCATGCGAGCAACTTCCAGTTGTCCATCTGCTGACGCCCAATGTAATGGAGTCTGGTGACTGTCGTCGTGGGCCGTCACATCCGCGCCACGCTCGATGAGCATGCAAGCAACTTCCAGTTGTCCATTTGCTGACGCCCAATGTAATGGAGACGGGTGACTGTTGTCGTGGGCCGTCACATCCGCGCCGCGCTCGATGAGCATGTGAGCAACTTCCAGTTGTCCATTTGCTGACGCCAGATGTAATGGAGTCTGGTGGCTGTCGCTGTTGGCCATCACATCCGCGCCGCGCTCGATAAGCATGCTGGAAACTTCCAGTCGTCCATTTCCTGACGCCCAATGTAATGGAGTCTGGTGACTGTCGTCGTGGGCCGCCACGTCTGCGCCGCGCTCGATAAGCATGCGAGCAACTTCCAGTTGTCCATTTGCTGACGCCAGATGTAATGGAGTCTGGTGACTGTCGTCGTGGGCCATCACATTCGCGCCGTGCTCGATAAGCATGCTGGAAACTTCCGCCTGTCCGTCTTTTGACGCCAGATGTAATGGTGTCTCCCCGTCCTTGTTCCGGGCCGTCACATCCGCGCCGCGCTCGATAAGCATGCGAGCAACTTCCAGTCGTCCACTTCCTGACGCCCAATGTAATGGAGTCTGGTGACTGTCGTCGTGGGCCGTCACATCCGCGCCGCGCTCGATAAGCATGCGAGCAACTTCCAGTTGTCCATTTCTTGACGCCCAATGTAGTGGAATCTCGTGACTGTTGTCGTGGGCCGCCACATCCGCGCCACGCTCGATGAGCATGCTGGCAACTTCCACTTGTGACGCCAGATGTAGTGCAGTCTCCCCGTTCTTGTTCCGGGCTGTCACATCTGCGCCGCGCTCGATAAGCATCCTGGCAACTTCCACTTGTGACGCCAGATGTAATGGAGTTGTGCCGTCCTCGTTCCGAGCTGTCACATCCGCGCCGCGATCGATAAGCATGCTGGCAACTTCCACTTCTCCTGCTTGTGACGCCAGGTGTAATGGAGTCTGGTGACGGTAGTCGTGGGCCGTCACATCCGCGCCGCGCTCGATAAGCATGCGAGCAACTTCAACATCTCCCGCATATGACGCCCGGTGTAATGGAGTCCGCCCGGATATGTCTTGGGCTGTCACATCCGCACCGCGTTCGATAAGCATGTCGGCGATTTGTCGATGACCCTTCATCGACGCCAGATGTAATGGAGTCTGTACGAAGCTGTCCTGGGCTGTCACCTCCGCATCGTGCTCGAGAAGGAACCGAGAAATTTTCACGTGTCCCTGTCTTGATGCCAGGTGCAATGGTGTCCCATTATTCGAATTGGTGAAGCGGCTGAAGCGAGAGTGCACATCCTGTGCGTGCTCGATGACGAGGAACTCTACTATGGAATCTAAGCCCCAGAGAGCAGCATAATGCAAAGGCATTCTAGAGGGTGGCCCCGGCCTTTCAGTTCTTCGTCTTCGATCCCACTGAGAATCTGGGTCGTGTATCCAGGTGCAGACTGCAAGATGTGATTTGCTCGGGTCAAACAATTGTTTCATCCCATCCTCCAACTTGGCTTGGTCCAAGGCATGGTCAACCCAGTGCTCCGCAGCATATTTGGCGAGAGGTAGTTCTTCTAGACTGTCCCTGGTGACGACATCCTTGTCCAGGTGTAACAGAATGCCCAAGCAGGCTTGTGCGGCGAGGGTGTGAGCAGGTGTCATAGAAATATGATATCGGCGGGAAATAATGTCGCTTGTTTCAGCAAGGCGGTCGGATGTCATGAACTCCCTCACTGAAAAGTGAGAGAATTGTATGACTTTTCTGGAACGATACTCGATCGAATATTCGTCATAATATGCCTCATCAACGATGGCAAGCAAACTGGAGTATGTAGGCAGCACCGCCTCTACTGGATCTTCGAGGCGCCAACCCTCATGAATTTCGGAATTGATCCCGCCTCGAAATCGAATGCGAGCAAGTCGGCAAGTTCCTTGACATCAAGCGGGCGGCGAGCCACTGCAATAAATTGAAATACACGACGGGCTATTTTCCACTCCGCCTCATTGATCTCTTGCAAGGTACGTTCATATGTGTCATCGAGCGTCTTCGGTAAATCGGCCAGTGCATGTCGGATACGTGCTGGGACGAGGCCGCAAATGTAGACCACCTGACAATACACCCATCTGAACCTAAATCACAGAAATTAGCGAGTCGTCAAGAACTTGCTGTCGACGACGTACATCCCGTCGGCTTTCGCTGTGAGGAAGTCGATCACTAGTTGCTTGTCCTCCGCTTTCCACCTTTTGTTTTTTTTATTTGTGTTAATTACTGACTTGATGTACTCCTCGATGTCCTCCTTTTGTCCGCTCTCGTCGTGCAGGGAAACAGAGCAGAAATTTAAAGAATTGAGAACATCCTTGATGTCAGCCTCTGGTCGGCTAGTGATACATATACGCAGATTTGGAATTTCTGATTTGATAAGCTCCTCGATGAGGTTTAGAACTTCTTCACGGGGTGGTGGGTCGCCAGATGTGTTTGGACATTCGTCTAAAGCATCCACGATGATATAGACAGGGGCCAGACCAGGGAGTTTAAGTAGGTCCTTTAAACACCCTACAAGTGCGTCGTCGCTGGGATGACGTGAACCCTCGGCATGTTCCGAGTAGAACTTGAAAAGCGTATCACAGTAGGAGTCGGATTGATGACAAAGTTGGATCAGAAGAGACGAGAGTAGTCCACGCAGGTCCTTCTTTTGATCCTCCCTAAAATCGCAGTAGAAGAAGACTAGCGATGCAAGCCCTGCTTTCCGCATGGCATCAATGTCCTCGATGATTGTGGAACTGGCCGGCACGATAAGTTCTCAAGACAGGAATCTCAAAGGTTTGACATACCAGAGAACGCTCTTTCCGGCACCCGCTACGAAGGAAAATTTTAGTCAATGCGAAGCATAGGAACTGAGCGTTAACGGACGTTTCCCATGAACCCAAAGAAGGGATTCCCGGGCCTCGGACGCTTTCCATTCTGAGAACGTGTTGCCCTCAATAAACCATGCTGCGGATCCAAGGTGGCGTGATTTGAGGGCAGTATTGTGGTTCTTCCAAGGGTCGGGCGGTGACAACCAACTTCGCACTTTCCGCTCCCGCTCTTCGCCTACCAGAAGACCTCAGCAATTCCAGTCAGAAATCATCACATTCGAAATGACTGACGTTTTGGTTTGTTTATGTCACTTGCGATTTGTTGCATCGTTTCTAATGCTCAGTCAGATACCGAGTTGCTTCATTGTGGCCTGTAGAACATACCGAGAGCATCCCGGAAATAGTCGACCGATGCCTTGCCATCTAAGTGGAAGAATACTCAACACAGGGTGACAAGCCAAGTGGATTTGCTCACCATCCGTCCCCGCCTTCATATTCTGGACAAGACCGTAGACAACCTCCAGAGTTTGTGCTGCGGCTATCCGAGCCTCGTCCTGGGTGAGGCGATCCAGCCTCTGGATTATCGCTTCGACATCCTTCTCTCCAAGAAGCTTCTTGAAAAGTTTTTCTGTATTGCATTGAGTCACGTAATATAATACCTCACTGAAGACGAACTCACTTGGTTTACCCTCATTGATCTGTTTGGTCACCAGCGCGAGGGCGGAGAGCACCTCCACGAGTATCTTGACAACCATCTCAGTCATAGCGACGGTAGCAGGGATCTTCGTATAGATATCGAGGCGTTTCAGAAAGTGTTCGATCGACTCGAGCAAATTGACCAAGGCGTCGTAGCTGTCGATGGTGCCTTTGACCGCCTGATATGCTTGGATATCAGAGATATGCGCTTAGGGACTAAGGCACGTACAGAGAGTAGGACGGCAAGGCCTGTCTGTATCGCTGTCACAGGTGGGAAGTGCTATAGAATGGCGGTCAGAATGGCAGACGTGGAATTAGTGCCTGCAGACGTACCAGACCGATAGCCTGACCGAGGTCCGCGGTGGCAGAAAGTGCATGCAGAACTGATATGACATTTTTTAATGGTTTCAAGATTTTGTCCCTTCCGCGGAATTCACTGAATGCTTGTGTTTGTTCACGAAGAACTGCGGTAATGGACTCGACGGAGTGACAGTTCTGGAGTTGCTCGGCGAGTGGATGGTTGGCCAATGCTATGCCCGTTTGCGTTTCATAGTGTTGCAAGGCAGCGTCAAAGAGCACCTGCCAGTGTAAACGAGACGGTCCTGGCTGGTCAGTCATGCCGGGAAGAGGTATTGAAAGGGGAGTGGGTTCGCTGGAGGAAATGATGGGGGAGTGGGATGCCGTGGCATATATAGAGCCGTTCATCGATACGACGATATCGCAGGTTTACGCAAGCTACTGTAATTGCCTGAAACGGTGGGCGTAATCGATGCGCGGCTCAACCATAGTGGAAATTCATACAATTGATGCACAGAACAAATATGAATCTACGCTTCTATCTGTTGAGGACGGTAAGATTACGTTTTGAAGGCTCCGCCCATAGACGAGAGGTTAGTACTCTGTCGCCCCGCATCGTCCAGGAAGGTCTCGCGGTATCCTCTACTTCAGCTCATGACATTTCAGAAAATGCTCCTGTGGTGGAGTGACTGCATAATGTGGGGCAGGAGCAAAACAACGATGAAGTAGTGGGCACGTTCAAGATGATGGCTGGTACTGTAGGAGGCCTCTCCTCCCCCATGTACAACGACAATCGCAGGGATAAAAGCGAGCTGGAACGTCCTGACCAAGTCACGAAAGTGAAACTGTTCGTTGGTTGTTAGTATCTTCATGGGAATTAGACACAAAACCGATGACAGACTCACAGGATCATAAGCATGAAAATACCTCATACTGTATTGGCAGGGAAAAGTCGCAAAATGCCGCGGGGAATGTTATGGGGAAGAATGAATAGCAGAGCTTGGTTTACGTCCTGAGTCGATTTCAGGAAGGCAGCGCAGGAGGATAGGGGGTCAGAAGTGAGACGTGGTCAAGCAATTTCTTGTGCTTAGGTCAATACAACCTAATGCGAACCATCGTAAGACTTGCGGGAGAGGGAAAAAAATGCGATATTGTATGACGATTTGCTACGCTGGCACAACTCGGGGTCAGAGATTACGTTCATTGTTTGGGCCTTGAGCATGGGTGTCAATGGGTGGCCGTCGCGAAGGTGGGGGTAAGTTAAGATACAAGCATGTCCACCTATCGTCACATGGGGGCGGGGAGTGATAGCAAAGCCGCGGATGCTTTGCTTTGCCTCCGACTTGATCGGAGTATGAACGTATCCTAATCCCACTTGTATTTTGTCAAAAAGAAAGCCAATCTTTCCTTTATTTTCATGGGCGCACCTGTCGAAACGTACGACCCTTCTTGTGCTACGATGACAGTGCCTCCATCAAAGTCTGCTCAAATCTTGAAGTTCTACGTTCACAGGGTGACCCGCCCGATTCCGCTCATCGACGAACGCGCTAAGCGCTTCTGAGGCACCAGCCAGCACGCGTTCCTCATCCCCATGCAGCAACACGATCGTACGCAATTCCGGAAGGAGCAGCTCCCGTTCCAGCCCACAAATGCCGGCCCATCGGTGTCATGCAGGTGCAGAGGTCGTAGCGCACGCTCAAGATCAGCCGCTAGGGCAACGTGAACACGCAGCGTGCGCATTCGTCGGAACCGGGCAAGGAGCGCACGTCATAGGGAAGGGTCGACGATCTCTTCGCCACGCCATTCTTCCGGTAACTCGCCCTGGTGAATCCGAGCATGTAAGAGGAGGTGCGCTCTCGCACCGGAACCGATATTGCCAGACAAGCCGCTGCAAATCTGGGCCATGGCGGATACCTGAAAGTCGAGGCAGGCGCAGGATACGCAAAGTGACATGTCAGGGGATTGTGATTGTGGCTCGCTCTGTTGTAGCACCGCGGACGCGATGAATAATAAAATGTGTGCGGACGTCTAGGCAAAGTCGATGCGAGCAGATGTGGAATAGTTCTTAAAGTTAGCTGGTTGAGGAGCGTGATGTCGATGTCTGGTAAAAGAAGGGTACGGATTCGCGCGAGAAGATGTTTGACCGGATGAAAGAAAACGCACGCTCCCGAGATCTGGACGAGGAAGTGCGGAGAGGAAGCCGATGGATAGTATGTGCGCAATCAGATTACTGCTGTAATCAGACTTCGGGTGAGAAGTACGCCGCGGCACAGGCTGGGACGACTGGACAACGCTTTCGCCTACGCTGGCCAGCTCAATTTCTCTCACCAACTACACCCGCCCATGTCCGATTACACCTCAAGTCCATCGCGTCCGGCAAGCCCAGTCGTGACCTCTCCACCCTCCTACCGCGCAGCCACACGCGTATCGGTTTAATTGGGACCATGCCACACGTCTCCCAGGTCCATGCAGCGTATCCGAGATCACAGACGCGCGCGGCGACCAAATTTCTTTACTGCCTTTGTCAGAACTTAGGGCGCGGCCGATTTTTTTTTTAAATCACGAGTTTTTTTTTGCTGTAGAGTAATTCTCTCGTAGCTCACTCAGTTTTTGTTGTATCAATATGATCTTCATATATTCGTGACCGCTGGTAGGTGTTGTACCTACCTATAACGTTGAAAGTGCGAAATTCCCAAAAATGGAATTGACAGATTTCGTCAATGTGCCACAACCAACCAACAACCCTCATGTTCAGACATTCCACATCTTCTACTACCCCTACAAAATGCCCAGGAAAAGGGCCGGAGGATTTTCTAAGAGTACTGATAACGGAGGGAAGTGTGTGTCTTTGGATTCACTGGAAAGAGGGTCCACAGCCATCTCATCTGCCGAGTCAGCAAAGTCTGACTGGACAGCCTCAAACGGTGCAGGAGCAGCAGGACGAGCTGGAAGAGTGATTTTGAGGTCCGTGGAATCCCTTTCGTACTTGGGCATTGCCACTTGATGAGCAGCCATGGATGTCGTAGGAGCATGACTTGGATGAGTGACGGAGTCGGACAGATGACTCACCCCAATTTTGACAACTACAATTTTCGCACTTTTCACATTATAGGTAGGTGCAGCACCTAGTGACGGTCACAAATATATAAAGATCATGTTGATATAACGAGAACTGAGTGAGCTACGAGAGAATTACTTTACAGCAAAAAAAACTCATGATTTCAAAAAAAAAATCGGCCGCGCCCTAAGTTCCGAGAAAGGCAGTAACTCCTAGAGTTAAACATATACGGGGCGTCGTCATCCAATCTCACCTCTGGGCATAGTTCCATCGCAGTGGAGTAGTGCGAAGCATGGTTTCCATGGTACGTTTGCTATTCGTGTTGGCACTTGATGTACTTGCGGACCAGATTCCCTCCCCTTCCCCACCCCACCGCCTCAGCCATTTCCACCGTCGTTAACAACCCTCACAAGAAATCCGCGCCACCAAAGGCCCACGCTTCTGTCCCTTCTACGCCACGCGTGGGACTTCCTCGTGTCCGTCGGAAAGACTTCGATCCTTACCTCCGGGTCATTGGACCGGGGTGGGAGGCACTCCAACACAATGCGGAGCTTGCCCATTCTGAATCTATGCGGCTTGAGGAATTCTCCATACCTGACCTCTTAGACCAGTCTGATTCTCGACGTACACCACTTCCTCCCAAATTGCTCCCACCACTGTCATCCGTTCCAGACATTTCCTTCAGACACGACTTTGACCTCGGAAACCCCCGCATGTTCGACGCGGTAGCCGAAGTGTCGCCCTCCTCCACTTCTCGTCCGACGTCCCCAACTGCCACTTCAGACCCGTCGACATTGACCCACTTCCTTCCCCTCCTCGAAAAGCTTTCCCACCATGCCGATACGGTAGAGCAGCACCTCGTGCACGAGATCGCGCCGATTCGCGCGTCGTGCGGCAGCCTTCTTCGCCGCCCTTTCCAACCTCCAAGATCTCTATGCGGGGTCCGCGCGCTGCCTCGCGCGCGTGCAGGCTTTGCGTGCCCAACTGGGCGACGTTAGCGAGAAGGGCGCGCGCCGCGGGCTGCGAGGCGTACAGCGGCGAGGTACGGCTCGCCCATCTAAAGGAGGTACAATCGGGCGTCAGGTCGGTCCGCGGTGTCACCGAGACTGTTGGTGTCGTACGTGGACTTGTCGATAACGGACAGTGGGGCCCGCCGCTTGACGGCGTCGATGAACTACGGGTGATGTGGGAGGGTAAGACCGAGTCGATACCGGTACCAGCGCCACCGTCACCGCCTTCACTGCAGGGTTCGCTGTTGCCATCTGTTGCAGAGGAAGGGCCTCTGGTAGATGAAAAAGACGCGGTGCAGCGGACAGAGGAACTTGTTTCACCGCCGGCAGCGCTAGACATGCCGTTGTCGAAGCTAAAAGCGTTCGCCGCGCTACCGAGCCAGTTGCACACGCTCACTCAAGAGATCACGTCGTCGCTCACTTCAGATCTTGTCGCTACTCTGAAGGTCGACCTCCTCGAGCGGATACACAAGAACGACTTAGACCCCGGTGAGTCGGTGACAAGACGGACGTGTGTGATAGACTGCGCCCTTTGATACAAGGTCTCGTAAGGACCAAGAATTTAAGGGAGAGCATCGCAGAGTGGAGAGGCGTCGTGCTCGGTGAAGACAACGGGATAATGCGTTAGGTATGCCCTTTGTTGTTGGACCTGGCGTTGACTGAGACCGTCTCACATCGTAGTTTATATCCTCGTTTGACCCCGGAGAGGACCCTCTGAAGGAGTCTACTGATGCAAGTCAAATGCGCCACGTATGCCTCAGTTCATTGCAATCTCCAGCTGGATAAGTTCGTTGCGCTCAATGACCCACCAAGAGTTCAGGGCTCTCCTCCGTTCAATCCTACAGGGCTTTCTGAGATGCATCGAGGGCCTTCAAGCTCTGAACAACAACATCACTATGGTCATCGAGGGTGCCCGGTTCGTTGTCGGGGCATAGATTGCGACCGATTGCTGATTCCTGCTCGTATAGACCACCAGGGCTACCAGCTGAACTCTCAGCGATACATGATTCTCTATTTGACACCCTTTTTTCCACTGCGGAGTCTGCGAACGTGTCAGCGTCCAAAGTGCTTTCTACGCGAGTAGAGCAACACGTCAAGTTAGATCTACGCGAGTTTGTCGAGATCTTCAATGAGTGCTGGAGCTTTGTTGTGCGCTTTGAGGTTACCTGCAAACGAATGATTGTCGGCCTTCGTGGCGTAGTCGTCAGTCAGATATGGGTGTAAACAGAGTCTCCCAAAGGAGCCTAGACCGATCCACCTGCCTTGTCCCTCGCCAGTCAAATCGATTCAATGGATCCTAGCTATGCCGTGTCAACGGTAATGGCTGATGGCGTCAAGTTGATCACGGATGAACCGTCGTTCGGTCCAGTCCAGCCAAGTCTCCGAAATTGAGATGTTTCTCAAGACGCGGTGGCGGTGGGGAAGGGCTTATAAGTAAATTCAGACAATGTAAATATTTTACCCACGTACTGGAAGCGAACATAGTATAGTGTCGAGGTAACAAGTACAGTATATCCACAATCCTCAGTTCCATCATTTGACAGCAACTAGATTCGACGATGACCCCTTTTTCATACTTCTCGGAATAGAATTCAATTCAATTCACGTTCTCGTGGGTGCCAGGATCAGTTCCATGCTGGAGGAGGACATGTGCAACTTCTGCAATACCCCGATCCGATGATGCCAGATCAAATGCAGTTCTCCCGCACTTGTCCTGGACTGTCATATGTGCGCCGTGCTCGAGAAGTATGTGAGCGACTTCTGCAGATCGCTTTGGCCAATGGGTCCAAGATGACCGAGTTGCTGCCAAATGTAATGGAGTTGAACCGCCATCAGTCTGGGCTGTCACATCCGCGCCGCACTCGATGAGCATGCTGGCAACTTCCGCCTCTCCCTCTTTTGACGCTAGATGAAATGGAGTCTCCCCGTCCTTGTTCCGGGCCGTCTCATCCGCGCCGCGCTCGATGAGCATGCGAGCAACTTCCAGTTGTCCACCTCTTGACGCCAGATGCAATGGAGTCTGGTGACTGTTGTCTTGGGCCGTCACATCCGCGCCGCGCTCGATGAGCATGCGAGCAACTTCCAGTTGTCCAGTTTCTGACGCTAGATGTAATGGAGTCTGTTTACTGTCATCGTGGGCCATCACATCCGTGCCGCGCTCGATAAGCATGCGAGCAACTTCCAGTTGTCCAAATCCTAACGCCAGATGTAATGGAGTCTGGTGACTGTCGTTGTGGGCCGTCACATCCGCGCCGCGCTCGATAAGCATGCGAGCAACTTCCAGTTCTCCACATTCTAACGCCAGATGTAATGGAGTCCGGTGACTGTCGTCGTGGGCCGTCACATCCGCGCCCCGCTCGATAAGCATGCGAGCAACTTCCAGTTCTCCATTTCCTGACGCCAGATATAATGGAGTCTGGTGACTGTCGTTGTGGGCCGTCACATCCGCGCCGCACTCGATGAGCATGCGAGCAACTTCCAGTTTTCCATATTCTGACGCCAGATGTAATGGAGTGTAGTGACTGTCGTCGTGGGCCGTCACATCCGCGCCGCGCTCGATGAGCATGCGAACAACTTTCAGTTGTCCAGCTCTTGACGCCCGATGTAATGGAGTCTGGTGACCGTCGTCGTGGGCCGTCACATCCGCGCCGCGCTCGATGAGCATGCGAACAACTTCCAGTTGTCCAGCTCTTGACGCCAGATGTAATGGAGTCTGGTGCCTGTGGTCGTGGGCCGTCACATCCGCGCCGTGCTCGATAAGCATGCGAACAACTTCCAGTTGTCCACTTTCTATCGCCCGATGTAATGGAGTCTGGTAACTGTGGTCGTGGGCCGTCACATCCGCGCCGCGCTCAATAAACATGCGAACAACTTCCAGTTGTCCACATTCTATCGCCAGATGTAATGGAGTCTGGTGCCTGTGGTCGTGGGCCGTCACATCCGCGCCACGCTCGATAAGCATGTCGGCGACTTGTCGATGACCGTTCCACGACGCCAGATGTAATGGAGTCCGTCCGAACCTGTCCTGGGCTGTCACGTCCGCATCGTGCTCGAGAAGGAACCGAAAAACTTTCACATGTCCATTTGCTGATGCCAGGTGCAATGGGGTCGCATTGTCCCAGTCGGTGGAGCCTCGAGAGTGCACATCTTGAGCGTGCTCGATGACGAGGAACTCTACCATGGAAAGTAAGCCCCAATGAGCGGCATAATGCAAAGGCGTTCTGGGGAGTGGCAAAGGCCTTTCAGCTCGTGGGTTTCGTTCCCAACGAGAAGTAGTTGGGTCATGTATCCAGATACAGACCGCGAGATGTGGTTTGCTTGGGTTAAACAGTAGTTTCATCCCATCCACCACATTTTGCGACACGTCCTCCAACCGTGCATGGTCGGCCCAGTGCTCTGCAGCATATTCAGCGAGAGGTAATTCTTCTAGACTGTCTCTTGTGACAACATCCTTGTCCAGGTGTAACAGAATGCCCAAGCAGGCTTGTGCGGCGAGGGTATGAGCAGGTGTCATAGAAATATGATATCGGCGGGAAATAGTGTCACTTGCTTCAGCAAGGCGGGCGGATGTCAAGAACTCTCTCACTGAAAAGTGAGAGAACTGTATGACTTTTCCCAAATAAGACTCCATCGAAAATTCGTCATAATATGCCTCATCAACAATGGCAAGCAAACTGGAGTATGTAGGCAGCACCGCGTCTACTGGATCTTCGAGGCGCCAACCATCATGAAATTTCGGAATTGATCCTGCCTCGAAATCGAATGCGAGCAAGTCCGCGAGTTCCTTGACACGAAGCGGGCGGCAAGCCACTGCAATAAATTGAAATACACGATGTGCAATTTTCCACTCCGCCTCATTGATCTCTTGCAAGGTACGCTCATATGTCTTGTCGAGCGTCTTCGGTAAATCGGCCAGTGCATGTCGGATACGTGCTGGGACGAGGCCGCAAATATAGACCACCTGACAATACACCCATCTGAACCTAAATCACAGAAATCAGCGAGTCGTCAAGAACTTGCTGTCGACGACGTACATCCCGTCAGATTTCTCTGTGAGGAAGTCGATCACTAGTTGCTTGTCCTCCGCTTTCCACCTTTTGTTTTTTTTATTCGTGTTAATTACCGACTTGATGTACTCCTCGATGTCCTCCTTTTGTCCGCTCTCGTCGTGTAGGGAAACAGAGCAGAAAATTAAAGGATTGAGGACATCCTTGATGTCAGTATCGGGTCGGCTAGTGATACATATACGCAGATTTGGAATTTCTGAGTTAATAAGCTCCTCGATGAGGGTTAGAACTTCGTCACGGGGTGATGGGACGCCGGATGTGTTTGGACATTCGTCTAAAGCATCCACGATGATATAGACAGGGGCCAGTCCAGGGTGTTTAAGTAGGTCCATTAAACACCCTACAAGTGCGTCGTCGCTGGGATGGCGTGAACCCTTGGCATGTTCCGAGTAGAACTTGAAAAGCGTATCACAGTAGGAGTCGGATTGATGACAAAGTTGGACCAGGAGGGACGAGAGTAATCCGCGTAGGTCCTTCTTTTGATCCTCCCTAAAATCGCAGTAGAAGAAGACTAGCGATGCAAGCCCTGCTTTCCTCATGGCATCAATGTCCTCGATGATTGTGGAACTGGCCGGCACGATAAGTTCTCAAGACAGGAATATCGGAGGTTTGACATACCAGAGAACGCTCTTTCCCGCACCCGCTACGGAAGGAAAATTTTAGTCACTGCGAAGCATAGGAACTGAGCGTTAACGGACGTTTCCCATGTACCCAAAGAAGGGATCCCCGAGCCTCGGACGCTTTCCATTCTGAGAACGAGTTGCCCTGAATGAACCATGCTGCGGACCCGCGGTGGCGTGATTTGCAGGCAGTATTGTGATTCTTCCAAGGGTCGGGCGGTGACAGCCAACTTCGCACTTTTTGTTCCAGCTCATCGCCTACCAGACGATCTCAGCAATTCCGGTCAGAAATCACCACATTCAAAATGACTGACGCTTTGACTTGTTCATGTCATTTGCGATTTGCTGCATCGTTTCTAATGCTCAGTCAGACAACGAGTTGCTTCATTGTGTCCCGCAGAACATACCGAGAGCATCCCGGAAACAGTCGACCGATGCCTTGCCATCTAAATGGAAGAATACTCAACACAGGCTGACAAGCCAAATGGATTCGCTCACCATCCATCACCACCCTCATATTCTGGACAAGACCATAGACTACCTCGAGGGTTTGCGCTGCGGTTATCCGGGCCTCGTCCTGGGTGAGGCGATCCAGCCTCTGGATTACCGCTTCGACGTCCTTCTCTCCAAGAAACTTCTTGAAAAGTTTTTCTGTATTGCATCGAGTCACGTAATATAATACCTCACCGAAGACGAACTCACTTGGTTTCCCCTCCTTGATCTGTTTGATCACCAACGCGAGGGCGGAGAGCACCTCCACAAGTATCTTGACAACCATCTCAGTCATAGCGATGGTAGCAGGGATCTTCGTATAGATATCGAGGCGATTCAGAAAGTGTTCAATCGACTCGAGCAAATTGACCAAGGCATCGTAGCTGTCGATGGTGCCTTTGACCGCCTGATATGATTGGATATCAGAGATATGCGCTTAGGGACTAAGGCACGTACAGAGAGTAGGACGGCAAGGCCTGTCTGTATCGCTTTCACAGGTGGAAAATGCTATAGGATGGCGGTCAGAACGCCAGACAATATATTAGTGCCTACAGCCGTACCAGACCGATAGCTTGCCCAAGGTCTGCGGTGGCAGAAAGTTTATGCAGAACTGATACGACATTTTTAAGTAGTTTCAAGATTTTGTCCCTTCCGCGGAATTCACTGAATGCTTGTGTTTGTTCACGAAGAACGGTGGTAACGGACTCGACGGAGTGACAGTTCTGGAGTTGCTCGGCGAGTGGATGGTTGGCCAATACTATGCCGGTCTGCTTTTCATAGTCTTGCAAGGCAGCGTCAAAGAGCACCTGCCAGTGTAAACGAGACGATCCTGGCTGGTCAGTCATGTCTGGAAGAAGGATTGAAAGGGGAGTGGGCTCGCTGGGGGAAATGATGGGGAGTGGGATGCGTAGAGCTGTTCATCGATTATCGCAGGTTTACGCAAGCTAATTGCCTGAAACGGTGGGCGTAATCGATAAGCGCGAGGCTGAGCGCTCAACCAAAGTGGAAGGCGTAGGCAGAGGCAACCGAGGTCTGGGAGAGATTCGCTGTACAGTATGGGACCCCTCCTCGGCGCTCAAAGTACTCCGAGTCAAATGCGGGGATGCAAGGCTCGTCTAACGATGTGTACGCTAAAGCATGCGAAGTGAGCACTCAAGCGGAACGTATTTCTACCACCTCCGTACTCATCCTCCCAATGTCGTTCCCCAAGGACCGGAACCAACTTCGAGAGATCAAGCCCAACAAAACAAAGTGTGATTCGTATCCAACGCATGTAGCTTTACCTAGGACGCCCCTAATGACATCTATGGCGTGTTTTGGTCGTGTAATTGAAAACTGGCATCAAATTCGGATAATTGATGTACAGAACAAATATGAATCTACGCTTCTATCTGTTGAAGTGAACAGTAAGATTACGCTTTGAAGGCTCCGCCCATAGACGAGAGGTTAGTACTCTGTCGTCCCACCTCGTAGTCGAAAGAGTCGCGGTATCCTCTACTTCGGCTCATGACAAATTTCAGAAAATGCTCCTGTGGAGCGATGGCATGATGTGGAGCAGGAGCAAAACAACGATGAAGAAGTAGTGGGTACGTCGAAGACGATGGCAGGTACTGTGGGAGGCCTCTCCTCCCCCGACGACAATCACAGGGATAAAAGCGAGCTGGAACGTCCTGACCAAGTCACGAAAGTGAAACTGTTCGTGGTTGTTAGTACCGTCATGGGAATTAGACACAAAACCGATGACAGACTCACAGGATTATAAGCACAAAAATACTTGATACTGTATTGGCAGGGAAAAGCTGCAAAATGCCACGGGGGATGTCATGAGCAAGAATGAATACCGGAGCTTGGTTTACGTCCTGAGTCGATTTCAGGAAGGCAGCGAAGGTGGATAGGAGTCAGAACTAAGACGTGGTCAACCAATTTCTTGTGCTTCGGTCAATACAACCTAATGCAAACCATCGTAAGACTTGCGGGAGAGGGAACAAAATGCGATGTTGTATGACGATTCGGTACGCTGGCACAACTCGGGGTCAGAGAATACGTTCATATGTTTGGGCCTTGAGCGGGTGTCAATGGGTGGCCATCGCGAAGGTTGGGGTAAGTTAAGATACAAGCATGTCCACCTATCGTCACACGGGGGCTAGGCGGGGAGTAGGGCGAGTAGCAAAGCCGCGGATGCTTTGACATGACGGTACTATCGGAGCTGACTTTGATCGGAGTATGAACGTATCCTAGTCCCCGCAAACAATTCCCCCGCAAATCATAGTAAATCTTCTCATAATTTCCCTTGCCATAGCTTGTATTTCATCAAAAAAGAAACCCGAGCTTTCCTTTATTTCTATGGGCGCACCTGTCGAAACGCGCGACCCTTCGTGTGCTACGATGACATCACTGTCCGCGCCTCCATCAAAGTCTGCTCAAATCTTGTGGTTCTACGTTCACAGGGTGGCCCGCCCGATTCCGCTCATCGACGAACGCGCTAAGCGCCTCTGAGGCACCAGCCAGGCCGCGTTCGTCATCCCCATGCAGCAACACGATCGTACGCAATTCCGGAAGGAGCAGCTCCCGTTCCAGCCCAACCTCCTCGCCAACAAATGCGGGCCCATCCGTGTCATGCGGCTGAGGGAGGTCGTAGCGCGCGCTCGAGATCGGCCGCTAGGGCAACGTGAACGTGCAGCGTGCGCGTTTGTCGGAACAGGGCAAGGAGCGCATGCCATAGGGAAGGGTCGACGATCTCCTCGCCACGCCATTCTTCCGATAACTCGCCCTGGTGGGATCCGGGCATGAATTCTTCGACGGGTAAGAGGAGGTGCGCTCCCGCGCCGGAACCGGTGTTGCCGGACAGGCCGCTGCAAATCTGTGCCATGGCGGATACCTGAAAGTCGAGGCGGGCGCAGGATACGCTAAGTGACATGTCAGGGGATTGTAATTGTGGCTTGCTCGGCTGTAGCGCCTCGGAAGCGGTGAATGGTAAAATGTGTGCGGACGTCTGGGCAAAGTCGATGCGGGCCAAGATGCGGGCAGTCGTGGGCCGGAACAGTTCTAGATCGAACGTGCAGATGCGTGGAAGTCTTAGAGTGAGCTGGTTGACGAGTGTGATGTCGATGTCTTGTAAAAGAGGGGCACGGATTCGCGATAAATAGGCGGCCGATAGACGAGTTGGGTGAGAGCAGGGAGCTCGATGCTCGCCTGAGATGTTTGACCGGATCGAAGAAAACGCACGGTCCCGAGATCTGGACGAGGATGTGCCGAGAGGAAGCCGATGGATAGGTTTGGAAGTACGCCGGACAGGTTGGCTTATTCACAGGGACGGTGACTGGACAACGCTAGCCAGCTCAATTTCTCTCACCAACTACACCCACCCATGTCCGATTACACCTCAAGTCCAACGAGCCCAGTCGTGTCCCTCTCCTGATCCTCGTACTGCGCAGCCACATGCGTATCTTGGGACCATGCCACACGTCTCCCCAGTCCAGGCTGCGTTTCCGAGACTACAGAGGCGCGCGACGACTACTTTTCTTTGACCCCGAGAGTTGACATATACGGGGCGTCGTCATCCAATCTCACCTCACAACTGGGCATAGTCCCATCGCAGTAGAGTAGTGCGAACCATGGTACGTTTGCTATTTGTGTTGGCACTTGATGTACTTGCGGACCAGATTCCCTCCCTCACCCCACCGCCTCAGCCATTTCCACCGTCGTCACAAGAAATACGCGCCACCGAAGGCCCATGCTTCTATCCCTTCTTCTCTACGCGTGGAACATCCTCGCGTCCGTCGAAAAGACTTCGATCCTTACCTCCGGGCGGAGCTTGGCCATTCCGAATCTATGCGACTTGAGGAATCCTCCATACCTGGCCTCTTAGACCAGTCTGATTCTCGACGTACTCCACTTCCTCCCAAATTGCTCCCACCACTGTCATTCGTTCCGGACATTTTCTTCAAACACGACTTTGACCTGGGAAATCTCTGATCGTTCGACGCGGTAGCCGAAGTCCCGCCCTCCTCCACTTCTCGTCCGACGTCACCAACTGCCACTCCGGACCCGTCGAGATTGGCCCACTCCCTTCCCCTCCTCGAAAAGCTTTCCCATCATGCCGACACGGTAGAGCAGCACCTCGTGCACGGGATCGTGCGTCGGGCGACACCCTTCTTCGCCGCCCTTTCCAACCTTCAAGATCTTCAGGCGGAGTCCGCGCGCTGCCTCACACGCGTGCAGGCTTTACGTGCCCAGCTGGGCGACATTAGCGAGAAGGGCGCGCGCCGCGGGCTGAAAGGCGTACAGCGCGAGGTACGGCTCGCCCATCTAAAGGAGGTACAATCGGGCGTCCGGTCGGTCCGCGGTGTCATCGAGACTGTTGGTGTCGTGCGGGGACTTGTCGACAACGAACAGTGGGGCACGGCGCTTGACGGCGTCGATGAACTACGGGCGATGTGGGACGGTAAGACCGAGTCGGCGCCGGTACCAGCGCCACCGTCGCCGCCGTCACTTCCAGGTTCGCTGTTGCCATCTGTTGCAGAGGAGGGGCCTCTGGAGGATGAAAAAGACACGGCGCGTCGGACAGGGGAACTTGTTTCACCGCAGGCAGCGCTAGAGATACCGTTATCGAAGCTAAAGGCTTTCGCCGCGCTACCGAGCCAGTTGCACACGCTCACTCAAGAGATCACGTCGTCGCTCACTTCAGATCTTGTCGCTACTCTGAAGGTCGACCTCCTCGAGCGGATACACAAGAATGATTTAGATCATGGTGACAAGACGGACGTGTGTGATAGACTGCGCCCTTTGATACAAGGTCTTGTAAGGACTAAGAATTTAAGGGAGAGCATCGCAGAGTGGAGAGGCGTCGTGCTTGGCGAAGTGAAGGGGATAATGCGGCAGGTGCGCTTTTTCTTGTTGGACCTGGCATGGACTGAGACCGTTTCACATCGTAGTTTATACCCTCGTTTGACCCTGGAGAGGACCCTCAGAAGGAGTCCACTGATGCAAGGTCAGTTATTCGAATGCGCCATGTATGCCTCAATTCATTGCAATCTCCAGCTGGATAAGTTCGTTGCGCTCAATGACCCACCAAGAGTTCCGGGCTCTCCTCCGTTCAATCCTACAGGGCCTTCTGAAATGCATCGAGGGCCTTCAAGCTCTGAACAACAACATCACTCTGGTCATCGAGGGTACCCGGTTCGTTGTCGGGGCATAGATTGCGACCGATTGCTGATTGCTGCTCCTATAGACCACCAGGGCTACCAGCTGAACTCACGGCGATACATGATTCTTTATTTGACACGCTTTTTTGGGCTGCGGAGTCTGCGAACGTGTTAACGTCCAAAGTGCTTTCTACGCGAGCAGAGCAACACGTCAAGTTCGATCTACGCGAGTTTGTCGAGATCTTCAATGAGTGCTGGAGTTTTGTTGTGCGCTGTGAGGTCACCTGCAAACGAATGATTGTCGGCCTTCGTGGCGTAATCGTCAGCCAGGTAAGGGTGTAAACGGAATCTCCCAAAGGTGCCTAGACTGACCCACTCGGATAGGCCAAGTCATTCCTGCACACGTTCCACCAATCGCGTATCAATCAGTCTGCCAAGCTAATTGAGGATGAGCAGTGGAGCCAAGCCGATGTCCCAGCTTTGTTGCAGCGGTACGTCAACGTTATCCTGGATGCAGCGGTGCATGACCCATACGACTTCATACTCGGGATTAAGACCGCCGTTGCTGCACCGACCTCGCCGCTCCTCGTGCCTTCATCGCTGCGGCTGCCGTCTTCTCCTTTACTAGCACCTGGCTCAGACGGCCGACCATCCTCGCCTCGACCATTTTCTCCCCGACCGTCCTCACCTCGGCCATCTTCCCCGCGCGTGCGAACGAACGGAGTCTCCTCTCCGCCTCCGACCAGAAAATACCTCCGCATCGAGGAGCGAAGCCACTTTGCGGTATCTGCCACCCAGGATACATTACTCCTCCTTGTTGACTACCTCAAAGTTATCGTGAACCTTAGCCTCCTTACGATGGACACGATGTCGCGTATCATCGAGTTTCTGAAAGCTTTCATCTCTCGGACGTGCCAAGTCGTACTCGGTGCTGGCGCGATGCGCTCCGCCGGGCTGAAAAATATTACCGCTAAGCATCTGGCGCTCGCTTCGCAGTCGCTCTCGATCGTGATTGCCCTTATTCCGTATATCCGCGAAACGTTTCGGCGCCACCTCTCGCCGAAGCAGGCTGTCATGCTGGTCGAATTTGACAAGCTCAAGCGTGATTATCAGGAGCACCAGAACGAAATTCACGCCAAGTTGATTGCGATCATGGGCGACCGTATAACGGCGCATATCAAGAGCCTCAACGCAATCAGATGGGAAGCTCCGGCGGCGAAGCCCGGGGTTCACGACTACATGGAACTGATGGTAAAGGAGACTGTTACATTACACAAGGTGCTGTCACGCTACCTTGCCAGTGCGGTGGTAGAAGTAGGTGGCCAAATCGATCCGGCGCTTTCATGCTGTTTACCGATTCGGTTGTGCAGTACGTAATGTCGGAGGTGTTTGCCACGATCAATCACAGGCTTTCCGAGGAGTACACCAGGATCGAGCTTCCAACCCCAGATGCAAACGAGCGGTGCGTTTACTCTATCATACCTCGGCCCACCCAGATGCGGCGCTCGCTCACAGTCACGCCTCCCCAACCACAGACTTCTCACGGACGCGCGCTATCTACATGAGAAGGTTTCGGTTCTAAAAGCCCCTGGCACGCCCACCGCTGTCCTAGAGACGCTCGTCGGGGACAAACGGGTCGCGAACGCACCCGTATCTCCACGACCGACGACGCCAACGCAGATGCCCGCACCGTCATCCCCGCTATCTCTGCCACCAAGCAACATCCCACTAGGCTCTCCGCGTTCAGCCGTGCAGACACCACCAAAGCGAACTTCACTCTTTTCGAATGAGCGTCTCAAGGGATGCTCTCGCGTGGTACCACGCAACCGCCCCCGCCCCCATCTCCCGTCTCGATACCTGTAACGACACCTACACCTATACTGACACAGAAAAAGCAGGAGGGATACAAACAAGTCACAGTGCTTCTATCGCCAATGTGCCACTTCCGGCAGAGAAGCAGCGCGACCTGCCGACGACGCCAATATCGGTGCCCATTCATAGCACGCCGTCGCCTATGTTTACGCAGGTGGAGGAAGAACGACCGGAGCCTGCGGCTGAGGCGTCGAATGGGGTTGCTGTTGACGCTGATGCTGACGAGTCGGGACGATTTTCTGGGCAGGTAGATGAGGGGACAGATGGCAGCTTGGTTGCCGAGAAGGCGCCGCCTACGCCTGCAAAGGATGGTGGTGTCGCGAGGAGCAGCCAGACGACTGTAAATGAGCTTGCTTCTGATGGTACGAGCGGATCTGCGACGTAGGGACCTTTGTATCATTTACTCTACTGGGGTGGATCTTGTCACAGTGTGATTTTCCAATCTTGCATGCTAGCTCACCGGGAAGGGTTCTGGCAGTGCGTGTTGAATACTTGAGTGCCAATTGTTGAGCAACTTGAGAAATTAGCAGAGGTATCGGAGTGATCGACGATCGATGAGTCTGGACTTGAGTATGCACTGGCATTCAGTGATATCTAACCTATGCTTAGCTGAGCTGGCTACATCTATGCGCTAAAGAAATCATGCTAGACTTTCTGCACTGGGCTTTTATTTCCACGTCCCTACCAATCAATGCCGGTTGGAGGACTAAGCCAGCATCTGGCCACCGGTGAGCCTGGCCACAAATCGGTGCATAATCCCATGCGGCACTGGCACCGTGGCTGTGTCCACCTGCCTTGTCCCTCGCCAGTCAAATCGATTCAATGGATCCTAGCTATGCCGTGTCAACGGTAATGGCTGATGGCGTCAAGTTGATCACGGATGAACCGTCGTTCGGTCCAGTCCAGCCAAGTCTCCGAAATTGAGATGTTTCTCAAGACCGTGACGCGGTGGCGGTGGGGAAGGGCTTATAAGTAAATTCAGACAATGTAAACAAGTTCTAATATTTTACCCACGTACTGGAAGGGAACATAGTATAGTGTCGAGGTAACAAGTACAGTATATCTACAATTCCACAATCCTCAGTTCCATCATTTGACAGCAACTAGATTCGACGATGTCCCCTTTTTGATACTTCTCGGAATAGAATTCAATTCAATTCACGTTCTCGTGGGTGCCAGGATCAGTTCCATGCTGGAGGAGGACATGTGCAACTTCTGCAATACCCCGATCCGATGATGCCAGATCAAATGCAGTTCTCCCGCACTTGTCCTGGACTGTCATATCTGCGCCGTGCTCGAGAAGTATGTGAGCAACTTTTGCAGATCGCTTTGGCCAACGGGTCCAAGATGACCGAGTTGCTGCCAGATGTAATGGAGTTGAACCGCCATCAGTCTGGGCTGTCACATCCGCGCCGCACTCGATGAGCATGCTGGCAACTTCCGCCTCTCCCTCTTTTGACGCTAGATGAAATGGAGTCTCCCCGTCCTTGTTCCGCGCCGTCACATCCGCGCCGCGCTCGATGAGCATGCGAGCAACTTCCAGTTTTCCATATTCTGACGCCGGATGTAATGGAGTCCGGTGACTGTTGTCGTGGGCCGTCACATCCGCGCCGCGCTCGATAAGCATGCGAGCAACTTCCAGTTGTCCATTTGCTGACGCCCAATGTAATGGAGTCTGGTGATTGTCGTCGTGGGCCGTCACATCCGCGCAGCGCTCGATGAGCATGCGAGCAACTTCCAGTTGTCCATTTCCTGACGCCTGATGTAATGGAGTCCGGTGACGGTCGTCGTGGGCCGTCACATCCGCGCCACACTCGATAAGCATGCGAGCAACTTCCAGTCGTCCATCTCCTGACGCCCAATGTAATGGAGTCATTCCGTACTTGTCCTGGGCTGTCACGTCCGCATCGTGCTCGAGAAGGAACCGAGAAACTTTCACATGTCCACTTTTTGATGCCAGATGTAATGGTGTCGCATTGTCCTCGTCGGTGAAGCCTCGAGAGTGCACATCCTGTGCGTGCTCGATGACGAGGAACTCTACTATGGAATCTAAGCCCCAGAAAGCGGCATAATGCAAAGGCGTTCTGTCGGGTGGCAACGGCCTTTCAGTTCTTCGCATTCGATCCCACCGAAAATCTGGGTCGCGTATCCAGATACAGACCGCGAGATGTGAGTTGCTCGGGTCAAACAATTGTTTCATCCCATCCTCCACATTTCGCGACACATCCTCCAACTGGGCATGGTCAACCCAGTGCTTCGCAGCATATTTGGCGAGAGGTAGTTCTTCTAGACTGTCCCTGGTGACGACGTCCTTGTCAATGTGTAACAGAATGCCCAAGCAGGCTTGTGCGGCGAGGGTATGAGCAGGTGTCATAGAAATATGATATCGGCGGGAAATAGTGTCACTTGCTTCAGCAAGGCGGGCGGAGGTCAAGAACTCCCTCACTGAAAAGTGAGAGAACTGTATGACTTTTCCCAAATAACGCTCCGTCGAAAATTCGTCACCATACGACTCATCAACAATGGCAAGCAAACTGGAGTATGTAGGTAGCACTGCGTCTACTGGATCTTCGAGGCGCCAACCCTCATGAAATTTCGGAATTGATCCTGCCTCGAAATCGAATGCGAGTAAGTCCGCGAGTTCCTTGACACCAAGCGGGCGGCGAGCCACTGCAATAAATTGAAATACACGATGGGCTATTTTCCACTCCGCCTCATTGATCTCTTGCAAGGTACGTTTATATGTCTCGTCCAGCGTCTTCGGTAAATCGGCCAGTGCATGTCGGATACGTGCTGGAACGAGGCCGCATATGTAGTCCACCTGACAATACACCCATCTGAACCTAAATCACAGAAATCAATGAGTCGTCAAGAACTTGCTGTCGACGACGTACATCCCGTCAGATTTCTCTGTGAGGAAGTCGATCACTAGTTGCTTGTCCTCTGCTTTCCACCTTTTGTTTTTTTTATTTGTGTTAATTACTGACTTGATGTACTCCTCGATGTCATCCTTTTGTCCGCTCTCGTCGTGCAAGGAAACAGAGCAGAAAATTAAAGCATCGAGGACATCCTTGATGTCAGCCTCTGGTCGGCTGGTGACACATACGCGCAGATTCGGAATTTCTGATTTAATAAGCTCCTCGATGAGGTTTAGAACTTCTTCACGGGGTGGTGGGACGCCAGATGTGTTTGGACATTCGTCTAAAGCATCCACGATGATATAGACAGGGGCCAGTCCAGGAATTTTAAGTAGGTCCTTTAAACACCCTACAAGTGCGTCGTCGCTGGGATGACGTGAACCCTGGGCATGTTCCGAGTAGAACTTGAAAAGCGTATCACAGTAGGAGTCAGATTGATGACAAAGTTGGACCAGGAGGGACGAGAGTAGTCCACGCAAGTCCTTCTTTTGATCCTCCCTAAAATCACAGTAAAAGAAGATTAGTGATGCAAGCCCTGCTTTCCGCATGGCATCAATGTCCTCGATTATTGTGGAACTGGCCAACACGATAAGTTCTCAAGACAGGAATATCAATGGTTTGACATACCAGAGAACACTCTTTCCGGCACCCGCTGTGAAAGGAAAATTTCAGTCACTGCGAAGCATAAGAACTGGGAATTAACGGACGTTTCCCATGTACCCAAAGAAGGGATCCCCGAGCCTCGGACGCTTTCCATTCTGAGAACGTGTTGCCCTGAATGAACCACGCTGCGGACCCACGGTGGCGTGATTTGAGGGCAGTATTGTGGTTCTTCCAAGGGTCGGGCGGTGACAGCCAACTTCGCACTTTTTGCTCCAGCTCTTCACCTACCAAACGATCTCAGCAATTCCAGTCAGAAATCACCACATTCAAAATGACTGACGCTTTGACTTGTTCATGTCATTTGCGATTTGCTGCATCGTTTCTAATGCTCAGTCAGACAACGAGTTGCTTCATTGTGTCCCGCAGAACATACCGAGAGCATCCCGGAAACAGTCGACCGATGCCTTGCCATCTAAATCGAAGAATACTCAACACAGGCTGACAAGCCAAATGGATTTGCTCACCATCCATCACCACCCTCATATTCTGGACAAGACCATAGACTACCTCGAGGGTTTGCGCTGCGGTTATCCGGGCCTCGTCCTGGGTGAGTCGATCCAACCTCTGGATTACCGCTTCGACGTCCTTCTCTCCAAGAAACTTCTTGAAAAGTTTTTCTGTATTGCATTGAGTCACGTAATATAATACCCCACTGAAGACGAACTCACTTGGTCTCCCCTCCTTGATCTGTTTGGTCACCAACGCGAGGGCGGAGAGCACCTCCACGAGTATCTTGACAACCATCTCAGTCAGAGTGACGGTAGCAGGGATCTTCGTATAGATATCGAGGCGATTCAGAAAGTGTTCAATCGACTCGAGCAAATTGACCAAGGCATCGTAGCTGTCGATGGTGCCTTTGACCGCCTGATATGCTTGGATATCAGAGATATGTGCTTAGAGACTAAGGCACGTACAGAGAGTAGGACGGCAAGGCCTGTCTGTATCGCTTTCACAGGAGGGAAATGCTATAGAATGGGGGTCAGAACGGCAGACACGGTATTAGTGCCTACTGACGTACCAGACCGATAGCCTGACCAAGGTCTGCGGTGGCAGAAAGTTTATGCAGAACTGATATGACATTTTTTAGTGGTTTCAGGATTTTGTCCCCTCCGCGGAATTCACTGAAGGCTTGTGTTTGTTCACGAAGAACGACGGTAACGGACTCGACGGAATGACAGTTCTGGAGTTGCTCGGCGAGTGGATGGTTGGCCAATACTATCCCGGTCTGCGTTTCATAGTCTTGCAAGGCAGCGTCGAAGAGCACCTGCCAGCAGTGTAAACGAGACTGGTCAGTCATGTCTGGAAGAGGGATTGAAAGGGGAGTGGGTTCGCTGGGGGGAATGATGGGGAGTGGGATTCGGTGGTGCTATAAGAGGCTGTTCATCGATATCGCAGGTTTAGGTTTACGCCATAAACGAGATAATTGCCTGAAACAGTGGGCGTATTTGGTGCCTCGACCTCGACCAAAGTGGAAGGCATAGACGGAGAGGCAAGGTCTGGCTGTGCAGTATGGGACCCCTCCTCGGCACTCAAAGTACTGAATGCCAATCTCCGAGTTAAATGTGGAGATGCAAGGCTCGTCTAACGATGTGTACGGTAAAGCGTGCGAAGTGAACTCTCAAGCGGAACGTATTTCTACCACCTCCGTACTTATCCTCCCAATGTCGTTCCCCAAGGACTGGAACGAGCTTCGAGTGATCAAAACCAACAAATCAAAGTGTGATTCGTGTATAACGCGTGTAGCTTTACCTAGGACGCCCCTGATGACATCTATGGCGTGCTTTGGTCGTGTAAGTGAAGACTAGGATCAAATTCAGACAATTGATGTACGGAACAAATATGAATCTACGCTTCTATCTGTTGAAGAGGACGGTAAGATTACGCTTTGAAGGCTCCGCCCATAGACGAGAGGTTAGTACTCTGTCGCCCCGCCTCGTCTACGAAGGTGTCGCGGTATCCTCTACTTCGGTTCATGACATTTCAGAAGATGCTCCTGTGGTGGAGTGACGGCATGATGTGGAGCAGGAGCAAAACAACGATGAAGAAGTAGTGGGCACGTCCAAGACGATGGCAGGTACTCTAGGAGGCCTCTCCTCCCCCGTGTACAACGATAATCGCAGGGATAAAAGCGAGCTGGAACGTCCTGGCCAGGTCACGAAAGTGAAACTGTTCACTGGTTGTTAGTATCGTCATGGGAATTAGACACAAAAACGATGACCGACTCACAGGATCATAAGCATGAAAATACTTGATGCTGTATTGGCAGGGAAAAGTTGCAAAATGCCACGGGGAATGTCATGAGCAAGAATGAATAGCGAAGCCTGGTTTACGTCTGAGTCAATTTCAGGAAGGTAGCGCAGGTGGATAGGGGGTCAGAACCGAGACGTGGTCGACCAATTTCTTGTGCTTCGGTCAATACAACCTAGTGCAAACCATCTCGTAACACTTGCGGGAGAGGGGAAAAAATTGCAATATTGTATGACGATTTGCGACGGCTGGCACAACTCGGGGTCAGAGATTACGTCCATTGTTTGGGCCTTGAGCGCTTGAGCATGGGTGTCAATGGGCGGCTATCGCGAAGGTGGGGGTAAGTTAAGATACAAGCATGTCCACCCATCGTCACACGGGGGCTGACTTTGAAAGCCCTAATCTCAACAATTCCCCCGCAAATCATAGTAAATCATGTCATAATTTCCCTTGCCATAACATGTATTTCTTCAAAAAGAAAGTCGAGCTTTCCTTGATTTTCATGGACGCACCTGCCCGAAACGTACGACTCTTCTTGTGCTACGATGACATCACTGTCCGCGCCTCCATCAAAGTCTGCTCAAATCTTGACGTTCTACGTTCACAGGGTGACCCGCCCGATTCCGCTCATCGACGAACGCGCTAAGCGCCTCTGAGGCACCAGCCAGCATGCCTTCGTCATCCCCATGCAGCAACACGATCGTACGCAATTCCGGAAGGAGTAGCTCCTGTTCCAGCCCAACCTCCTCGCCAATAAATGCCGGCCCATCCGTGGAATGCGGCTGCGGGGGTCGTAGCGCGCGCTCGAGATCGGCCGCTAGGGCAACGTGAACGCGCAGCATGCGCGTTTGTCGGAACGGGGCAAGGAGCGCACGCCATAGGGAAGGGTCGATGACCTCTTCTCCACGCCATTCTTCCGATAATTCGCCCTGGTGGAATCCGAGCATGAGCTCTTCGACGGGTAAGAGGAGGTGCGCTCCCGCGCCGGAACCGATGTTGCCGGACAGGCTGCTGCAAATCTGCGCCATAGCGGATACCTGAAAGTCGAGGCGGTTGCAAGATACGCTGAGTGACATGTCAGGGGATTGTGATAGTGGTTCGCTCGGTTGCAGCGCCGCGGACGTGGTGAATAGTAAAATGTGCGCGGACGTCTGGGCAAAGTCGATGCGGGCACTCGTGGGTCGGAACAGTTCTAGATCGCTAATGAACGTGCAGGTGCGTGGAAGTCTTAGAGTGAGCTGGTTGAAGAGCGTGACGTCGATGTCTTGTAAAAGAGGGGTACGGACTCGCGCGAGAAGGGATTCTAAATAGGCCGAGACACCTCGATAGACGAGTTGCGTGAGAGCAGGGAGCTCGATGCGAGCCTGAGATGTTTGACCGGATCGAAGAAAGCGCACGCTCCCGAGATCTGGACGAGGAAGTGCGGAGAGGAAGCCGATAGATAGGGTTTGGAGATGTGGCATGGAACGTATGTGTGCAATCAGGCTTTCTGGTGAGAAGTACGCCGAGCTGGGGACACGCTCGAGGACGAGGGAGACGAGATCGGTCGCAGACGGCAATAGCGGATGGAGAGTTGCAAGAGAGATACCAGTGAGTATCAAGTGTCGCAATTGTGGTGCGTTGCCGTCGAGAAAGCTTTTCGGAAGGACAAATTCTGCGGACTGAGAGTGAAGGGTGAGGTGTTCGAGCCTAGGTGCGGCCTCGAGCATGGCCGCGGTCATCTCTGCTAACGTCGATTGCGGAGCGCTCAACATAATTTCGTTCGCCCGTGAGAGATGCTGCAATGCAAAGAGCAAACCGTCCTCGTCCGCGGGTGTCCAAGTATTGAGAAGGCGAGGCCCATAATCCAAAATGAGCGGAAAAGCTGGGGAGTGATCGATCATGTCCCTGACGGGCGTACCAAACGTGCAGCGAAGCTGGAGGTTAAGTCGAAGTGAGGAGGCGAAAACGAGTCGTCGCCACCTTCGAGAGGTATGTGCGAGCTTGTACCATCCTTCCGAACGTGCCCAATCTCCCGCACTGACTGTTCGATAGTGATCGAAGACCTCGAGAAGGACGTCGTCGGGGAGGGTGTCTATGGACGTAAGTGGGAAGTATTTGGAGAATACTTTGAGACGTCAGATGTGATGTGAGTGGGCGTCACAAATACTAGCGGGCACATACTTTGACTTTGGACAATCGATAGATGCTTGTGTCTGTACTTCTTTTTTCGAGGCGCCATGAAATTCTCTCTAGGGTAGAATATGAGTAAAAAGAGAAAGGCCGCTCACAGCCGATTTTACGTCTTGATGGATTGGCACTGATAAATACGGTATTCAGTAGAACGGTAGGTGAGCATGTGTTTCTGTTGCCGGACCGACAGGCACAAACAAGCCTCTCAGTCTCCGCACTCGAGGCGAGCCCTCCGCACTGGCCAAATTCTCGCAATGGACGCTATTCGAATACCCAAGGTATACTCTCCCCGATAGTGCTGTCAACCTCAAAGCCCTGACTTGGGTCTTCGAGGTCCCGAACGTTTTATGCAGCAAGTCTGGCAAAACCTCATCAGGAACTCTCCATCTCACCGCTCATCATCTCATCTTCTCCTACACCGATGTTTCTCAATCCGAGATGTGGGCGAGTCCAGTCCCTCACGTACTATCTACTCACTCAACTCTGACCATTCTATACATAGGTTCCGTACCCACTGATTAATCTCGTCACCCGACTGCCTCAAACTCTGAGCGGGCAATGTCCCATATCCTTCCGGTGTCGCACATTCGAAACCTTTTCGCTATCCTTCGAGCGAGATACGGATGCCGCCGACGTCTTTGAAAGCGTAAAGGAGTTGACTGTGGCAAGTACGTACTCTTGTTCGTCTCAACTGCACAACTGCCCATATACGATAGACTCTGTGACGCAGCTGTATGCTTTCTGTTACACACCCTCCCCGCCCCTATCTGTCTCAGATGGCTGGAATTTGTACTCCCCCCGTGAAGAGTTTGGTCGCATGGGCGTCGGGACGCGCTCGAAGGCGTGGCGCTTCACCGACGTCAACAAGGATTACGCTGTACGTTCACTCCTTCCTGTGCTGCCAGCGATGTTTATCTGTAACGCTAGTGCTTCTTTATCCTATAGTTCTGTTCGACATACCCCTCACGTCTTGTCGTGCCGACAAAGATCAGCGATTCGACATTGCAGTACGGAGTCAAGTACCGCAGCAAGGGCCGCATACCAACCCTTACGTACTTGCACTGGGCAAACTTCGTGAGCCCCTCTGTGTTTCCCAAATTCTCGTGTGCTATATCTACCCCATAAACAGGGGAGTATCACCCGGTCCAGTCAGCCGATGGTGGGCCTGACCAATGCCCGATCAATACAAGACGAAAAGCTTGTCGAGGCGACGTTTAATTCACATGTTGCGCCAGAGTCGCGCGTCTCTCAACCTGTTTTCGGCGCCACGGCCACGAACTTGATCATCGACGCGCGGCCGACAACCAACGCAGTTGCTAACACCGCCAAGGGCGCGGGCACGGAGAACATGGATTATTATAAAGACTGCAAGAAGGCCTACCTAGGAATCGATAATATTCACTCAATGCGCGACTCTCTCAACAAGGTGGTTGAGGTCCTCAGCGAGTCAGAAGCACTCGCAGCTAGCGTATCGGGTGACATCCCCGGAATGAGCGCTTCCGTTATCCCCGTCGATCGACAGGCATTGCGCCGATCCGGTTGGTTGCGACATCAAGCTGCGATTCTGGAGGGTACGTTGCTCATAGTGCGGAATATACACGTCAACCATTCGCACGTTCTCATCCATTGCTCGGATGGGTGGGACCGTACGTCGCAGCTGTCCGCCGTGTCGCAACTCTGCCTGGACCCATATTATCGGACGATGCGGGGCTTTCAAGTATTGGTCGAGAAGGATTTTATCAGCTTTGGACACAGATTTCTGGATAGGTGTGGTCACCTCTCAAGCGAGAAGTTCTTCTTGACGCCGGTGGACGGAGCTGGTGGCTCAGACGTCGCTCAGGCACTTTTTGCGAGCGTGCAAAATCGGTTTTCCGGGAACCATCACCTCAGAGAGACCAGTCCGGTGTTCCACCAATTCCTAGAGGCTGTGCGGAACATCCAGCGACAGTTCCCCACACGTTTCGAGTTCAACGAGCTCTTCCTTCGAGACCTTCATACACACTTGTATTCATGTCAGTTCGGTACCTTCCTCTTCAACTCGGAGCGCGACCGCCGGGAGGGTGCAACAGGAGCCGTATCCGTCTGGGATTACATAAACTCGCCACCACAACCAGAGAAGTACACCAATTCGGACTACAACCCGGCGTTGGATGACCCTACCAGCCGCTCACCGACGGCGGATCAAGGCGTACTCTTCCCGAATCACGAAAGACGTGCGCTTCTGGCACGAGCTGTATGGTCGTGGCGACGAGGAGATGAACGGACGATACGCTGCAATTCCTGCGCCGCTGTCCACGCTATCCATTGTCGAGAACCTCGAGGAGGACCCGACCTGCCTGAAACCACTGTCTCACTGTCACGTCCAATCAACTTCCACAGCAACAACAAGCCCTTTACGCCATCTCCGCATCGTCCCCAGCGCTTACTCCAACGCTCGCACCCGTGCGAGTGCCCAGCCCGCTAGCACTAGGATCAGGATCGCGTCCCATGCGCTCGACATCTTCGGATCTGTTCGGCTCCGCTGGAGGAAGCGTGCGCTCGGTGTGGGACCGGCTTTCGACCGGCGCAGGTGCGGCGCTTTCGGCTGTGCAGGATGCATATGGCAACACACGTGATGTTCGAACGCGAGATGCTGGCAATGGTGGCGGTGGTGGCGGTCCCCTTGGGGAACTACAGGACTGGAGAGCCCCGTCTCCCCGCAGAGCCTCGCCATCAGTGAACGCTGCCTCCACACCTACGACGCTATCACGATTCGAGCCACCGCGCGTAACGCAGGCCGTCAGAGCCAGCACGTTCTCGAATGTCTCTGGGGGTACAGTAGTGAACCCCTGGGCGACGACGACGCATTCTTCCTTGCCTTCCTCCGTCTCTACTTCACCTCGCGACGCGGGTGGTAGTGGTGGTGTGCCCTCTGTACTCGTGGATAATCCGTGGAACACCGCGCGTACGCAAGCACGTCCCGGTGCACGCCTGCCGCTGGAGGACGCCTTTGCGGTGGAAGGAATGGCTACAGCGTTGCCCCCGCTTCCTCGGGTGGGACCGCTGGACATAGAGGCTTCCACCTCCCACCACAGTTTGCCCGTGGATCCAACTGTCGCGCTGCCGCCTGCGTCTTTGCGCGGTATGTCAGCGCCGGCGTCAGCGAGCCCTGCTGCGTCTACGGCGCCACATACACCAGGTCTAGATGCACCTCTGGGGTCTTCATCATCGAGCGCCATTGGTGAGGCGCCGAAGTTAGAATTGTCTGGAAGTTCAGGGGAGATGGACC
>WHVB01000094.1:0-33044 GCA_015178965.1 Russula ochroleuca
CCTTGAGTGCACCAAGGGACCTTAGCTAATCAGTTGAGTGTCCTTGTGCACACCTTAGAATAGTCCTTGTGTGCACCTTAGGATAGTCCTTAGAATAGTCAGTTAGGTAACTTAGGTGTTCTTGCATATGCCTTACTTTTCTTACAGTGTCTTGAAATTTTTTGGATGACTTCTTTCTGTCTTAGTACTTTCAGATGACTTTGTTCAAACTTACATGTCACTTAGTTTTTTATTTTATTGTGCTGTACTTAATTTGTCTTATGTAGTCTTAAGTGATAAAATTTTAAGACCAGTTTAAAGTGATTTTTCATAAGTCACACTAAGGTCATTTAAGAACTTTTACATTTTGCTGATGGACTCTGCTGAGGGGAGGAGTGGATGAATTTAGGATGGGCAGCGATTGCAATGATCTGGAGAATGCCCAGGGCCACTTGCTGAACAATCATCGGCATTTAATGCCATTTGCAAGAGAATCTTTGGCCAAAGCAGGAGAGACAACAGGACGAATGAAAAAGAGCGGGAAGGGTTGTTGGTGCTGCTAGCCTGCTGCTGATGGTGCTGATCACGATATTGCCAGAGAGAAACACAGTGGCAGCCCATGGTGGTTGGCCTGAGTGAAGAAAAAGTGGGAGTGAGAGATACATGATGATAAGGAAGATGATGATAAGGAAGCCTAGCAGCCCTAGCAGAATTCGAAATTGGGCAGCGTGCAGGGCCTTGTGACTGTGGGCACTCCAAATCCTCCAATCTGAAGACCCGTAAGACCCATATAACAGCCCGAAACGGCCGTCAAAGTATGGCTAAAATGGTTGACAACCGGCTGGATACCGGATACAGCAGTCAGATGTCAAAGAGCTAACCAGTTCGGTATACAGCACCCGTATGACGGTGCCATACATACGGGCCATACAGGCCATGGGTGACATCCCTATTATAACATTTGTATAGTATGAATGACTAGTTGAGACATGAAATGATACTGTTAGCATTGCCCTAAGTGTTTATGAAACATTTTGGCAGCCAAGAGAAGAAAGTGTTTGCATAAGAACCTAAATGGTGCAACATCACTTGTAAAATGTAGTATGTGCACCCATTCATGTCCTTGAAGTGTTATAAACTACATGGTTCCAATATACAACACTTGTCTCTTGGGCCTTGCTAAAATGTTTCATAAAAACTTGGGCAATGCTAAACAGTATCATTTCATGTCTCAACTAGTCATTCATACTATATAATGTTATAATATATGCATAAAATGTGGTTTTTGAGTGTTTCACTTGTTTGATAGATTGATGTTAGCAATAAACCAAATGCCCTAAGACATAATTGAAAGACTATAGTATAATAGGGCACATCTATTATGTCAGATCTTTGTTATTGGCAGCTTATCTATTGGTATAATGCTTTACAAATGCCATATGATCTTGTTTTTTTAATAGCTAACCAATTTTGAATGGCTTCAAGTTAATAATACTAAGTGGCAGCTTATGATAAGATCTAGATAAGATAATACAATATATTGACATCTAACTAGCTATGGCTAATGGGCAGTTAAAGATAAGATACTGCTAATAAGATGCTATTAGCAATAGCAGTGCTAGGCCCATTTATATTTATGGGAAGCACCTATTATAAAAAATAATGGGCCCATTTGAGTTTATAGGTAGCACCCATTATAAAAATAATGGCCCATTCATGTTTATGGCAGCACCCGTAATAAATAATAACAGGCCCATTCAAGCTTATAGGTAGCATCCATTATAAAAATAATGGGCCCATTCAAGTTTATAGGTAGCATCTACTATAAAAAATAATGGGCCCATTGAGTTATAGGTAGCACCCATTATAAAATTTATGGGCCCATTTATGTTTATGGGTAGCACTTATCATAAAAAATAATGGGCCTATTCAAGTTTATAGGTAGCACCTGTTGTAAAAACTAATGGGCCCATTCATATTTGTGGATAGCACCTATCATAAAATATAATGGGCCCATTAATATTTATAGTCACAAAATTAATGGGCCCATACATATATATAGACTCCATGTCATCAATGGGCCCATGTAGGCTTTTTACTAGTTTATGGGTGTTTCTGCACATGGGTTGGTTCTAAGATATGGTCCTTATTGTGCTACATTATGTGCCACAAATGCAGATGCCTGACTCATGGGAACCCCCCCACAGGATTCGATGGCACCACATGAGGCAGACCTGTTCGTCAATGAACTTACCCACTTCTTCCAAGTCAACGCAGCTGTACCAGGTGTTATGCTCAGACTTGCATGGTGCTATGAAGTGCCCAGAAAGAAGATAATCGGGTGCTCCTGCTGTTCTATGAACAGTGGGTCTCGATTTAACAAGAGTCTACTTTGTAGATCATATCTCAAAGTCTGCAAGGTATGTTATGCAAAAGCTAGTTGCCGCAACTAGTTCATTATGAGATGAGAGTTTAAGGTCTCGATTTAACACGTATGGAATCACACGATGAAAGCAAGGCTTTTGAGGGAATCTGGGGAGGGATTGTGGTTCTATACAAGAGACTAAGTCTGAAGCTACTTGGCCTGTATCTACGTCCTTATATACATGATTGGGGGCTGTGCATTGACTGTGCATTGCGTAGCAATGACTGTGCAATTTGTAGTACATTACTGCAGTAAACTACGGATTACTACAGAGCTACAAAACTGCGTACTACAGACTGTGGAACTGTGCAATGATCTGGGGTTGCTTTGCATTGCGGGAGAGAAGCATGGAAAAGGGTACCTTCCTATTAGAGACAGGGGGTGGCTGAGGCTGGAACTCAGACACTTCATCAGGAAATTTTTTATTTGCTATGTAGCACTACATAGCACCTGTAGGAGCTGGTAGCCTGGTAGGTAGATACCCCTTTACAGAGAGCTCATAGTAGTCACTATCCACTATAGTAGTGCTCTGTAGGGCCCTGTAGTAGCTATGTAGTGCTATGTAGTGCTACATAGCATAGGTCCATAGTTCACATAAACGGAGTTTCGGGGTCCCACCTTACAGTAAAATAACCAAACAGACTATCATTAGTCACAGTCACATTATTATAAAGAGTCATCAAATTCAGATTTACACAATTTTATAAGTCACACACAATATCTTTTTATTTATTAAAACTAATTCTAATACAAACTTATACTATTACTAATACAAAAGACCTAAGAGACTCAAATATTACAAGACAATTAAATGTACAGTAAATGTGTCGTACTATAAATGAGGGAGGGTTTGAGCAAGTGGAAGAGGCTTTATATAAACTGGAGCCGTGCACAGACCATTTGGCTCTATTTGTGAGGCAACATAGCAGATGCATCTCGAAAAAATGACTAAGTCGTTACAGTGTTGTTACCCCCCAGTCTCCCCCTGTCCTCCCTCACCCCTCTCAGTCCCTTCTCTCGTGTTTGCATTTGTGTCAGTGTCGTGCTCAATTCATGGCCGCATGCCCCCCCCCCCCCCTCCCCCCCTCCCTCCCGTCCCTCCCCCCCCCCCCCCCCTCCCCCCCCCCCCCTTCTCCCTCCCCCTCTCTTTTCCCTCTTTTCCTCTCTTCCCTCTCTCTTCCGTCCCTCCTCCTTGCATGTCACATTTGTGTTCACATTTGCATTTGTGGCCCCCTCATCCCCTCCCCTCCCTCTCTTTCCCCTCGCGTGTCATGTTTGCATTTGCATTCGTGGTGGCATGCTCTCCTCCCTCCCCTCCCTTGCTCCCTTGCTCGCATACCGACCGCCTCTCTCTCCCCTGCACCATGTTCATGTTCACGGCTGGCCCCCCTCTGGAGTCCCCATTGTGCCTTGTTCGCATTCATGACCCTTCTCATGATCGTGCTCACGTTCATGACCGGCCCCCTCCTGTTTGCATTCACGACCATGCCCATGTTCGCGTGTTGCACTGGCCACGATGCCCTCACCTTCGCCCGCACTGCAGGATACTTGTCAGGTATGTGATGGCACTCCCATTCATCCTCTCTCTCATCCTTGCTCTCATCCTTGCTCTTGCCCTGCGCTGGTCCATGACACCCACGCCCACATCGGGTGTCCACCACATGTTTGCATTCACAGTCTCTCGCATTCGCATTCATGGTCCCCTTGCACTTGCTTTCATGGTCCCTCGTGCTCACTTTCACAGTGATATGCTGGCTGCCTCCCTGCATGGGGAAATGTGCCTTCCCGCACTTTTGGGGCACTCATACTTGGTAACCCTGATATTCCCTATCTAGATACTCTATTCCCCTTAGTATATATTGTCTGTAGTTACAGTATTTACTCCAAGTTCCTGCAACAGAGCAGTCTTCCCCCCAGTAGCTCAGAGCTCAGTGTAGCTCTCTCCTTCGCGTTCCCGATAGTGCCGCACCCGCGCGCGGCCTTAGTTACTTTATCCCAACTTGTTCCGGGCCCAGGCGGCCACCCTCACCAAGTTACGCGGCGCGCAGAAGCGTGCGCGACCGCTTCCGGCCGCAACCCTTCCAGGCCACTCCGGCCTTTCCCCAGAGTGCCGCATTCGCGCGCGGCTTTGGATATTCAGCACCGAAGCGTCTCAAATTTTGGCGGGCACCCTAGTAAAATCCGGCGGCGCGCGGCAACCTGCGTGACCGCTTGCAACGCTTCACACCTCCTCCTATCTTGCAGCAACACCCCTTGGGACACTTAGGGTCGGTTTCCCTGAGCTGCATGTCCCAAGCTCATCAACAATCCCTCGTGCTCGCTTTCATGGTCCCTCGCATTCGTGTTTGTGGTCCCTCGCGTTCGTGTTCATGTTCACAACCAGCCCCTCATGTTTGCATTCACGACGCCCCTTGCATTTGTGCCCCTCTCGAATTCACGACTGCCCCCCTCACTTGCTGTCACCTGTGTAGGGTATTTAGATAGATTGTAAAGTAGTTAGACAATAAATATTTTGATAAATTTATGTGTGAACTTGAATTTTACAGTCTGAGACTGTAGGTTGCAGCACTCCTACAGAGTGCTACTGAGTACTATGTAGTCCTTTAGCTTATCAAGCATTAGCTATATTGTCACCGCTGCTTACACGACAATAATGTATAGACTCGAGGTGGCAGTGTCAAGGCTCTCGTGGCCGCCTTCTGGCTAGAGGTGTGGAGAATAGATGATATTGTCATGGGGTACTAGGGCACAGGGCACGGGACACGACTGGGGGGCACCGAGAACATGCGTACATAGAGCCGAGTCACAAGCAACTTGTGTAGTCTGTCCACATTCAACGAGGCATACAGTCATATATACTTAATCGAGACCTACCATTCCTTCGGGCTCATCCAACTCCATGGGGCTGTCCTTGCGGCTGACATCCCGTCGATCAAGGGGGGGAAGTCCCAGGGCCGAGGGGACGGTAACATCACCCTCCGGTTAGATGCGAGCGTGACCATGCATCGCGTAGCGGATGATCCCCTCCCCGTGGTGCTGGTGGTGGCGATCGGCGTCGTTGCCTGCGAGGTGGGTGAGAGTCTCTCCGGCATTGGCAGCGCGGAGGCAACGGCGGCAGTTGGCGAGGGTGTTGCGGGTCTCAGCTTCCTCGGCCTCAAGGGCGCGGATGCGAGCAGCAATGTGGGTGAGCTCAGTGTCGACGTGGTGGTAGCGGCAGATGTCCGTATAGAGCCCCCAGTCCTGGGTCGTATCCTGGACTTCCAATGCGAAGGCATTGAAAATCTCGGAGTCTCTGTCGATGGCACGGAGTAACCACTTGGGTACTGGCAGATTGGCGACACCGACGTTCGAGCTGGGCTGGGCGTAGACCTCTGTAGTAAAGACAGGGTCGTCAGGGCCTCCCAGGGTACCGGCGGTGCGGGGAACGGGGCCATCGAGAAGTTGGATGTAGGGGGCAATGCAGCAGTTGTTACTGCCGCCTTGGAGGGGGATGGAGAAATAATGGAGCTGGCTGTTATTCTCGATAAAGCCGGTAGGGGGTTCAGACTGGATGCCCGGTGGAACGTCCGTCCTCGCAGGTTGGTTGGCCAGGCGTCGGATGGTGAGGTCAGCGAGACATAGGGACTCGGCTTGGGCGTCGTGTTCGAGCTGGAGATTCCTGGCCCCGAGGGCGAGGATGTCGTGTTGGTCTTTGCTCCGCTCGAGCTCTTCCGCCTGCTCTTCGGCTGTGATACGAACGGCTTCCATCTGGTCTTTGGTGCGCTTGGCGGTGAGGACGAGACCACAGACCATGCGGAGGAGAACTGGAGCCGTGAGGGCGTGGGCTTGTCCTTCGACAATAGTGCTAACAGCTCGGGGTGATAGGGGTATGGTTGGCTGCACAGCGCCGATGGCGAGGTCCACTGCAAGGACCCTTGTTGTGTTAGTGGGCGCAGAGTCCTCAACAAGAGGAAGGGCTCCAGTGGGACTGGTCGTCTGGTAGGGGGTCCCTGGGGCGGGGATGAAGAGGGCTTCGGTGGAGGCATGGGACTCGGTGGGCGAGGTTGGGAAGTACTCGGTGAGGTCTTCGGCCGCGGAGATATGGATGGTCTGGTGGGGCATGGTAGTGTGGGATGTGGGAGGAGAATGGTAGTTCAGGCTCTCAGTCCCCTTCTTTTATGTGGTTGAGTGAGGGGGCGCTCTCTGTGGTATGACTTGACCAACGTGGGGGCGTGCACTTGTCCTGCTGGTTCCCACGTGTTGTCCGTGTGTGGGTACCCTTTCCATTTGAGGAGATATTGCAGGGTCTTCTTTTTCCCGTAGAGGCGGTGATTAACGATGGCCTCGACCTCATACTCGTGTTCTCCCTCAATCAGTTCGGGGGGTGGTCTGATGTAGTTAGGTCCGTGCTGCGGAGTCTTGTGGTATGCTGTGAGGAGACTGGCATGGAACACGTTGTGGATCTTCCAGGTGTCGGGTAGCTGGAGTTGATACGCCACCGGTGATATCTGTTTGGTGATGCAGAAGGGGCTGTGTCGCTTCGGGGCTAGTTTGGGGGTCTGAAAGGGCAGTTGGAGGTTCTTTGCCTCGAGCCAGACCTCTTGATCAACTTGGAACTGGGGTGGTGGCGTTCGGTAGGCAGTGCGATTGATGGCTTCGATTGCTTGTGCACGCCTTTCGAGTGCGGTTTGCTTCCTGTCCTCTATGTGTTGGTTAAGTGATGGAGGGGGGTCCATGGGGTGTAGGCGAGGCTGTGTAGCCGAGTAGGGCTTCCGAGGGGGCGATGTTGATGGTGGCGTTTTTGTGATTGTTGTGCACCATAGTGGCTATCCCCAGCCAGTCACTCCAGTCAGTTTGGGCGCTGTTGATGGTCAGTCGGAGATATTGCTCCACCCATTGGTTCGTTTGCTCAGACAGCCCGTCCGTCTGGGGGTGGAATGCTGAGGACATGTTTTGTTTGATCCCTAGTTGTTGGGCGAGGGCTTTTGTGAAGAGGGACATAAATCGAGGGTCCCTGTCGGATATGACTTTGCTGGGTAGGCCGAACCATCGGTAGACATTGTCGTGGTATAGTTTGGCTATTTCTTGCCCGGTGACCATCGTCTTGCAGGGGAGGAATATGGCTGCTCTTGTGCATCTGTGGTCTACTATTGTGAGGATGGCATTGTATCCCTTGCTGACTGGGAGTTGGGTGATCAGGTCCATGGCTATGATTTGGAAGGGAAGGGCATTGGTTGGCGTGGGGATCCGGTAAAGGGGTACCTTCGCTCGTTTCGTGAGGTTTTTGTTTTGTTGGCACTTGGCGCACCCCTTTACGTATTGTGCGATCCATTCGTTCATGTTTGGCCACCAGAAGTGTCAGCAAATGACTGCGATGGTGGGGTCTCGTCCTTGGTGTCCCCTGGTTTCCAGGTTGTGGAATCAGTGGAGTACTTCTTTTTTCAGGGCGTCGTCTGATGGGACGGCGATTCTCTCTTGCACGCACCAGTGCTTTAGGTTGCTGTCATTGCGCAAGTAGTTCATGACTGCTTGGTGGTGTTTGATCCATTCTGCGATTTCGGCGGGGTACTTCCGTTGTGCCATCCCTATTCGTCTTTCTAGCTCCCACCATTTGTCTTTGGGGTCTTCAGTGGTGGACAGTCTGATGAATGCATTGGGGTGGAGAAGGGTCACGTTCTCGTTGTCTGTGTCGCCTCTGTCTACTCCGGGTGGTTGCGAGAGTAGGTCCGCCGAGGTATGGAGTTTCCCTGGTACGTGTTGGATCTTCAGGTGGTATTCCTGGAGTTCTGCGAACCAGCGTGCTACTTGGCGGTTTACCTTTCGTGGGGACTTCCAGAAGGTGAGGTTTGCGTGGTCGGTGAGGACCGTGACCGGAATCGTTGATCCTGCTAAGTGGGGTCGCCAGTGGGCTAGGGCTTTCATTAGTGCCAGGAGTTCTCTCTCATAGATGTCATAGTTGTGCTCGGTTGGCGTGAATGTCGCAGAGTAGTAGGCTATGGGGTGTTTGGTTGGTGAGGTTTTTCAGGGGTGTTTGTCTCCCTCTTGTAAGAGTACAGCTCCCACGCTGTATGTAGACACATCTGTGGTGAGGAAGAATGGTTTGGTGTAGTCGGGTTGGCGTAGTATTGGGTTTTGACACATGTGTGTCTTGAGAGTTTTGAAGGCTTTGATTTGGGCCTCTTCCCATGTAAATGGGGTCGCCTTCTTGGTTAGGTGAATTAAGGGTCTTGCAATCTTCGAGTAGTTTTTTATGAAGTATCGGTAGTAGCCTGTGAAGCCTAGGAAGGCTCTGATGTCTCTGACTGTCCGTGGGGGTCTCCAGTCTGCTACTCCTTGTATCTTGGCTGGGTCCATGCGGATAGTATTGTGGCCCAGGATGACTCCTAGGAATTTGACTTCTTTTTGCTCGAAGATGCATTTTTCCAGTTTAAGGAAGAGGTCGTGTTTGTGCAGTTTGTCGAGGATCTGGTGTACCCTCGTTCGGTGGTATGGGAGATCCAATTTGGTGTGTATGAGGATGTTGTCCATGTAGATCGACAACCAATCTTGTCAGAGTTCTTCCCTGAAGAGCGTGTTCATCATGGTTTGGAAAGTGGCTGGTGAGTTGGTCATCCCGAAGAACATCACTTGCGGTTCGAAGAGGCCATGGTTGGTGATGAATGCTGCTTTCCATTGGTCTCCATTGCATATCCGCATGTTGTTGTACCCCCAGCAGATGTTGAACTTGGTGAATAAGCTGGCCCCTCAGACTCTTGCGATGAGTTCGGGGATGAGTGGGAGTGGTGTGGCGTTTCGACGGGTCCATTCGTTGAGCTTCCGGTAGTCCTGTACTGGTCGAAGTTTCCCGTCTTTCTTTTTGATGAAGAAGAATGGGGCGGTGAACTGGCTCTTCGACTCGGTGATGTATCCTTTGTCGAGGTGCTCTTGGAGGAAGGTTGCAAGTGCTTCTTGCTCGGGCTGCATCAGGGCATACACCTTCCCTGGCATGTTTTCCGGGTGGCCGGGTTTTAGTTCAATGGCGTGGTCCCATTCTCGTGGCGGTGGGAATCGCTTCGATTCTGCTTCGCTGAACACGAAGGTGTGTCGGCAGTATTCTTTCGGGACCGGCAGAGGTTCGACCATGTGTTTTTCTGCCAGTTTTGATGCCAGTGTCTGTTGGTCCGATGCCGCGGTGGTGCAGACTCTTGTTGGGGTTCATCAGATTTTGGCTTTAATGACCACAGGTAGTTGTTTGTAGGCGATCCATCCTTTCGCCCAGTCGATAACTGGTTGGACTGCTGCGAACCACGGGTAGCCCAGTATCACTTTTTGTTCGCCTAGGTTGGTAAGGAAGAAGTGCATCGTCCGTGTTTGGTCGCCTGTTTGCACCTCTAGATCAGTGTAGTGGGTGATTTGTCCGTGTCGGTTTTGGGTTCCGTCTACATTGAACACCTTTCGGGGTTCTGTTAGTTCCTCGATTGGCAGTTTGAGTTCCCTCGCGTAATCGGGGTTGATGAAGTTCTCCGTTGTGCCGGAGTCTAGTAGTGCAGAGGTTTCGGCCCTCTTAAACAAGGAGTTTAGATATACACAAATTGTCATTGATTGATGGTTCGATAGATACATGCTCCTTGTACTTAATGCCCTAACCAAGGCTGAACTGGTTAGGCGTTCTGAAAATCCTCTTCCTCGGCCGCTACTACTCCTCCTCCGAAGTGTGCCGCCACTTGATTGCATTGGTCGGGGGACATGGCTGCTAGCCTTGTTGCCATCTCATCCACTGGGTTTTCGGTGGTGGTCATGGTGTCCGACATCCAGTCGACCAGTTGGGCCATGGCTACATGCAGTTTCTTCTTTCGATTGGGGCAATTGCATGCGAAGTGTCCGACCTGGTTACACTTGTAGCAAGCGCCACAGGGGGCTTGGTCAGTACCTCATGGGTTTCGGTCGGTTGACTGAGTTTGGGCAATGTTTACTTGGTAGACATTCCCTTGTTTGTCCTGCATCTGGACCGTCCTCCCTTGGGGGTTTCGGTTCCTCCAGTTGTTGTTCCGGCTAGCGCGTGTGCGGTCTGCGTCGATGTCCATTGGGACAGGGGCATTGTTCAGATGTCGTGGCACGTTGGTGGAGTTATACCCTCGGATGTTGGGGCGGTTAGGCTGTTGATTGGTAGGGTTAGGCTGTGTGAAGCAGTTCCATCGTGATGATGGGGGTCGGCTTGTGGTGCCCTTATCCTGTTTGAACATCTTGTAGATGAGGAGTTGGGACACCACGCTGTCGATTGCTCGTTGCTTGATTTCTGCATAGGTGTTGACCTTGGGGGGTTTAACTATGTTGTTGACAATGGACTTGGTCAGTCCTTTCATGAAGTATCTGATGGTTGCGGGTGCTGTGAGCGGGTATTCGGCCTTTCGGGCGACCCTTTCGAAGTCTTGGATGTATTGGTCAACATCGGGCCACTTCATCTTCATGTTTTCGATCTGAAGGTGTGCTCGTTCTTCGGCTTGCATGTCTTGGAATTGGTTTCGGAACTCGATCAGGAAGTTCGTCCAGACATCGGGGACATCTTCAATGAGTGGGTCCAGTCGGTCTACCCAGTCCCCCTGGTTGAGGGCCCACTCGTCCACTGTCGGGCCTTTGATGAATGTGAGCACTATTGCTACACGGCGGATCCAGGATTGGAGGCCGGGGACCGTGGCATTTATGCAAAAGTAGTGTTGCAGTTTGTTTATGAACTGGTCTGCTTTTGCTCGGTCTCCGTCGGATTCCGTGGGGGCGCTCCCCATGAGGCGGGCGTCTTGGTTTGCCGGGGGCATAGGTGGTGCCGCCGGGGGGTTGGGGGCTCCGGGGTTTCCTCCTCCTCCCGGGTTGCTGCCTCCTCCTCCAGGGTTGCCGCTTCCGCCTCTGGGGTTGCTGCTTCCTCCTGGGTTGCCGCTTCCACTTCCGGGGTTGTTGCTGGGTTGTCATTTCATCGCTGTGTCTAGCTTCTTCTGCACGGAGGCCACTATCTTCGGTTTGGTGGTGGTGGTGGTGGTAGTTGTTGCTGTGGTGGTTGCCATGGCGTGGTCATGTATCAGTGTGGTGAACGGTCGGGTGGCAATGAGTGGGGAGTGTCTGATGATGATGTTGGTGTGATCTTCTGTGGGCTCCTTGTCGGTGGTAGGCAAGTTAGGTTGTTGGTCTGTGGAGACAGGAGATGGGGGTCAGACATTGTCTTGTTTGTTGTCGGAGTCAGGTGGGATGGGTAGGAATTTTCCTGCTTTGTGTCTTCAGTAGAGTCTCTCTACTGCATTTAGCTCGTTGTGGGCTTCGATGACTGGTCTTCTAGGTCCTCGCACTAGTTTGAACTTGTCTCCGTCTTCTTCAAGGTAGACTTGGGTGAGGAATCCTCTTTCGTTATGGATCCAGACGTGGGTTCCGTCTATGCAGTCCTGTGCCTTCTTGGTCGTATCAGGATGGTATAGGATTGCTATCCCTTCGTATCCGGGGATGACTCCTCTGTCGATTCTTTGTAGGTGTGCATTCTTTGGCAGTCTGTTGCCGTCTCCAAAGTCCATGAGGTATTCCTTGGGTGGGGCCTCCGTGATGATGAGAAAGTTGAGTCTAATGTCACCGCTGCTTACGCGACGATAACGTATAGACTCGAGGTGGCAGTGTCAAGGCTCTTGCAGCCGCCTTCTGGCTAGAGGTGTGGAGAATAGATGATATTGTCCATGTAAGACAGACAGGAGACTCAACTTAGCGACCTAGAGTCACTGTTGAGTTGTATATATACAGGAATATGGGGTACTAGGGCACAGGGCATGGGACACGACTGGGGGGCACCGAGAACATGTGTACATAGAGCCGAGTCACAAGCGACTCGTGTAGTCCGTCCACATCCAATGAGGCATACAGTCATATATACTTAATCGAGACCTACTGTTCCTTCGGGCTCGTCCAACTCCATGGGGCTGTCCTCGCGGCTGATGTCCCCGTCGATCGAGGGGGGGAAGTCCCAGGGCCAAGGGGACGGTAACATATATAGTCTAAGAACCTCTATGTGGTTACTACATATGCCATGGATTATCATATGTTGACTACATAGTCTAAGGATCACAGTGTGGTTACTACATAAGCCTATGTATCATCATATGCTAGCTACATAGCCCTATGTATCATCCTAAATTGACTAAACATGCTACAGAGCACTACATAGGGTCGATGTAATTATATAACTGTTACAGAGCACTACATAGGGCAGATGTAATCATTTGACTGCTATGTAGTGCTACTGGTGCTACATAGCCTAGGCCAATGACTACAGAGAGCTACATAGTTGGCCAATTTCCTACTGACAAATTTCGTTTTTCCTGATGTTGCTGAAATGACTAAGTCGCGAGTCATGTGGAGGCTGCACATGATGTGTCATGTGAGGATACATGTGATGAGTGCATGTGATTAGGCGTCTATATGACTTGGCATCTAAAGGGTTGACTTAGAGGAAAAAGCGAATTGGGGCGTCTAAACAGGGCGCTTAGGTGACTCCGTAACACCAGGCCTCCAATCCTGGATCAGATGCACTGCCCTCACTCTCACCTGGATCAAAGGCCCAAACATCGACAAATGGGCCCGAAACCAAGGCACATGGCTGGATAGCCTCAACCCCGAAGACATTCCTGATGTATGGACAAACATCATATTGGAATTCAAGAAGCAATTCCAGGACACCCAAGCCAAAGAACACATGTGCCTAGAAATAGAGAACCTATGCATGAAATGGCCTGACATCGACCAATACATTGTGGACTTCCAACAACTCGCCAGACATGCTGAATACCTGCTAACGGTGCCGGTGACCTTGCGCTACTTTATGAAAGGATTGACCAGATCAGTGGCCAATGACATGTTGAAACCACCCAAGGTTCACACCTACATGGAGATCAAACAGCGAGCAGTCGACAGTGTCGCCTTGCAACTCCTCATCCATGAGATGTTCAAGCAGGACCGAATGACCCAGAACTTGTTGTTGTAGCTTGTGCTGTGTCAGAGCAATGCTCCAGAGCTCCTTTCATTGTTCCTAGAGTCTTGTGGAGTTGTGTTGCACTCCACAAGCTCAGTCATTGTTCCTAGAGTCTTGGAACTCTGTGTTGTGTGAGGGGAACGCTCCAGAACCACTTTCATTGTTCTGGGAGTCTCCCACTTTATGTTTGTGTCTTTTCCTTTTCTAGTCTTCTATTGTCCTTGTATCTATATATACTGCAGTGGATTGGGAATTTTGTTGAGAAACGCGACTCAAAGGGCCCTTGAGTGACAGAGCACCAAGGGGACTGCAGTGGAGGGAATGAGACTATATTAGGGGGGAAAAGAGCGAAGCTACTAACCTGCAGTGGAGGGAATGAGACTGAGGGGAAATTCCCAATCCACTGCAGTATATATAGATACAAGGACAATAGAAGACTAGAAAAGGAAAAGACACAAACATAAAGTGGGAGACTCCCAGAACAATGAAAGTGGTTCTGGAGCGTTCCCCTCACACAACACAGAGTTCCAAGACTCTAGGAACAATGACTGAGCTTGTGGAGTGCAACACAACTCCACAAGACTCTAGGAACAATGACTGAGCTTGTGGAGTGCAACACAACTCCACAAGACTCTAGGAACAATGAAAGGAGCTCTGGAGCATTGCTCTGACACAGCACAAGCTACAACAACATGAAGATGAAGTGGCCCAACATCGACCAGTACATCCAAGACTTCGAAAGAGTCGCCCAGAAGGCCGAATACCCGCTCACAGCGCCTGCCACAATCATATACTTCATGAAAGGACTAACCAAGTCCATAGTCAACGACATAGTCAAACCCCCCAAGGTCAACACCTATGCAGAGATCAAACAGCAAGCAGTCAACAGCGTGGCCTCCCAACTCCTCATTTACAAAATGTTCAAACAGGACAAGGGCACCACGAACCGACCCCCCTCATCATGATGGAACTGATTTGCACAGCCTAACCCAACCAACCAACAGCCCAGCCAACCCAACATCCGAGGGTACAACTCCACTAACATGCCACAACACCTAAACAGCGCCCCCGTCCCAATGGACATCGACACAGACCACATGCGAGCCAACCGAAACAACAACTGGAGAAACCAAAACCCCCAAGGAAGAACAGTCCAAATGCAAGACAAACAAGGGGATGTCTACCAAGTAAACATTGCCCAAACTCAACCGGTTAACCGGAACCCCCGCAGTGCCTGCTACGAATGCAACCAAGTCGGACACTTCGCACGCAACTGTCCCAACCGGAAGAAGAAACCACACATGGCCACAGCCCAACTAGTCGACTGGATAACAGACACGCCGACCACCAGCAAGAACCCAGTTGACGAAATGGCAACAAGGCTTGCGGCCATGTCTCCTGACCAACGCAACCAAGTAGCGGCCCACTTCAGAGGAGGGATAGTAGTGGCCGAGGAAGAGGGTTTTCAGGATGCCTAACCAGTTCGGCCTTGGTTAGGGCATTAAGTACAAGGAGTGTGTATTTATCGAACTGTCGATCAATGACAATTCGCATATATCTAAACTCCCTGTATAAGAGGGCCAAAACCTCTGCACTACTAGACTCCGGCACAACGGAGAATTTCATCAATCCTGACTATGCAAGAGAACTCAAGCTGCCAATCAAGGAATAGCAGAACTCACACAAGGTATTCAACGTGGACGGAACCCAAAACCGCCACAGACAGATTACCCACCACACTGACTTGGAAGTACGAATGGGCGACCAAACACAAACGATGTGTTTCTTCCTTACCAACCTAGGCGAACAGAAGGTGATACTGGGCTACCCATGGTTCGCCGCAGTCCAGCTAATCATTGACTGGGCAAAAGGATGGATTGCCTACGAACAACTGCCCGTAGTCATCAAAGCCAAGCTCAGGCGACCCTTGACAAAGGTCTGTTGAAAAACGCGACTCAAAGGGCCCTTGAGTGACAGAGCACCAAGGGGACTGCAGTGGAGGGAATGAGACTATATTAGGGGGAAAAGAGCGAAGCTACTAACCTGCAGTGGAGGGAATGAGACTGAGGGGAGATTCCCAATCCACTGCAGTATATATAGATACAAGGACAATAGAAGACTAGAAAAGGAAAAGACACAAACACAAAGTGGGAGACTCCCAGAACAATGAAAGTGGTTCTGGAGCGTTCCCCTCACACAACACAGAGTTCCAAGACTCTAGGAACAATGACTGAGCTTGTGGAGTGCAACACAACTCCACAAGAGTCTAGGAACAATGAAGGGAGCTCTGGAGCGTTGCTCTGACACAGCACAAGCTACAACAACAAGGTCCGCACCACCGCTGCATCAGACTGGCAAACACTGGCCTCAAAACTGGCAGAGAAACACGCGACCAAACCCCTGCCAATCCCAAACGAATACCGCCGACACACCTTTGTATTCAGCAAAGCAGAATCAAAGCGATTCCCACCGCCACGAGAGTGGGACCATGCCATCAAGCTAAAACCAGGCCACCTGGAAAACATGCCAGGGAAGGTGTATGCTCTAACCCAACCCGAGCAAGAAGTGCTTGCAACCTTCCTCCAAGAACATCTCGACAAAGGATACATCACCGAGTCCAAGAGCCAATTCGCAGCCCCATTCTTCTTCATCAAAAAGAAAGACGGAAAGCTCCGACCAGTACAGGACTACCAAAAGCTCAATGAATGGACCCACCGAAATGCCACACCACTCCCACTCATCCCCAAACTCATTGCAAGAGTCCAAGGAGCCAGCCTATTCACCAAATTCGACATTTGCTGGGGATACAACAATGTATGGATACACGACAGAGACCAATGGAAGGCAGTGTTCATCACCAATCACAGTCTCTTCGAACCACAAGTAATGGTCTTTGGGATGACCAACTCGCCAGCCACCTTCCAAACCATGATGAATGCACTCTTCAGAGAAGAATTCTGACAAGACTGGCTGTCGATCTACATGGACGACATCCTCATACACACCAAATCGGACCTCCCATACCACCGAACGAAGGTCCACCAAATCCTCGACAAGCTATGCAAACACGACCTCTTCCTCAAACTGGAAAAATGCACCTTTGAACAAAAAGAGGTCAAGTTCCTAGGAGTCATCCTAGGTCACAACACCATCCACATGGACCCAGCCAAGGTGCAAGGAGTGGCAGACTGGAAACCCCCACAAACAGTCAGTGACATCAGAGCCTTCCTAGGCTTCACAGGGTATTACCGATACTTCATCAAAGACTACTCGAAGATCGTGAGACCCCTGATCCACCTGACGAAAAAGGTGACACCATTTACGTGGGAAGAAGCTCAAGTCAAAGCCTTTGAAACCCTCAAGACACACATGTGCCAGAACCCAATCCAACAACCCGACTACACAAAACCATGTTGAAAAACGCGACTCAAAGGGCCCTTGAGTGACAGAGCACCAAGGGGACTGCAGTGGAGGGAATGAGACTATATTAGGGGGAAAAGAGCGAAGCTACTAACCTGCAGTGGAGGGAATGAGACTGAGGGGAGATTCCCAATCCACTGCAGTATATATAGATACAAGGACAATAGAAAACTAGAAAAGGAAAAGACACAAACACAAAGTGGGAGACTCCCAGAACAATGAAAGTGGTTCTGGAGCGTTCCCCTCACACAACACAGAGTTCCAAGACTCTAGGAACAATGACTGAGCTTGTGGAGTGCAACACAACTCCACAAGACTCTAGGAACAATGAAGGGAGCTCTGGAGCGTTGCTCTGACACAGCACAAGCTACAACAACACTCCCCCATGTCAGTGCATATCTCCAGAGTCCTGAATGGTACCAAGACCAAGCATCTTGGCACATTTCTGCACCTTGAGGCGATCCAGGGCCTTAGTGAAAATGTCTGCAGCCATATCCCCTGTTGCAACAAAGGTGGGTGCAATAAGACCATCCTGAACTGCATCCCTGAGCCAGAATAAGCGAAGAGAGAGATGCTTCATCTTCCCATGATGCTCTGGGTTCTTGCTCACTGCAATGGCGGACTGATTGTCCATCCTGAGCAGTGATGGTCCAGAGACTTCCTGCCCAATCTCCCCCATGAACTGGCGCATCCAGAGGATCTCCTTGCCTGCCTCAACAGCAGAGATGTGCTCTGCTTCAGTGGTAGACAGTGCAACCAAGGGCTGAAGCTTGGAGCTCCAGGAGACTGCTCCAGAGCCAATCTTGACCACATAGCCACCAGTGGACTTGCCATTGTCAGGATTGCCTCCATGATCCGCATCAGAGTAGGTGATGAAGGGCTCAGGCGAATCAGATGGCTGGTAGATGATGCAGTGATCAATTGTGCCCTTCAGATAGCGCAGGACATGCTTGGCTGCTTGCCAGTGAGCTGGGCCAGGATTGGAGTTGAATCTGGCAAGAACTCCTGCAGCATAGGCGATGTCTGGCCTTGTAGTGACAGCCAGATACATGATTGACCCCACAACTGAGACATAGGGACATTGGCGCATTTCTGAGACTTCTGCATCATTCTGGGGTGACATGGAGGTGGAAAGGCGTGATCCAGGGTTCAATGGAGTGGACACAGGCTTGCAATCCTGTAAACCATGCTCCTGAAGGAGATTGGCAATGTGCTGGCTCTGGGAGAGGTAGAGGCGATGATTGGGGCGATCTCTGTGGATTTCCATGCCAAGGAGCTGAGTGGTGGGGCCCAAATCGCGAAGCTTGAAGTGCTGAGAGAGCTCCAGAACAATGGAGTCAATCTGGGCTGCATCTGTGCCAGCAAGCGTGATATCATCCACAAAGACAGGCATTAGAATCCTGACATCATCTCTGTGGTAGATGTAGAGCCCATGGTCGGATTGGACGCGATTGCAGCCCATAGAAGTGAGGACAGAGTGAAGAGTCTTGTTCCAAACCCTGCCAGCCTGCTTCAGTCCATAGAGCGACTTCCTGAGCCTGCAGACATGGTCTGGACCACCAACTTCAAATCCCTCAGGCTGCTGCATGTAGATCTCTTCCTCAAGGGTGCCATTGAGATAGGCATGGGAGATGTCCACAGAGCGAAGCTCAAGGTCCTCAAGTGCAGCAATGGCTAGGATGGTGCGGATGGTGGAGTAGCGCACAGTGGGGGCGAAGGTTTCCTTGAAATCAAAGCCAGGGCGCTGAGAATAGCCTTTGGCAACCAGCCTGGCCTTGTAGCGGTCCAGGGAGCCATCAGCATTGCGCTTGACCTTCATGAACCATCTGGAGCCAATTGCACGCTTCCCAGGGGGCAATTTGACGACATCCCAGGTGCCATTGACGCTGTGAGCATCCATCTCCTCCTCACATGCTGTGTGCCATAGCTGCGCCTCAGGACGCTGCTGTGACTGCTTGTAAGATGTGGGCTCAATGACAGAGGCTGAGTGCGCATTGAGGAGGTCAATGGGGTCATCTGAGTCGTCATCCTCTTCATCAGAGGATGGAATGGCTGGAGTGGGCTCCCTGATCTGCCTGTAGCGCTGTGGGACTGCCCATTGCTCTGGGAGCCACTCAGAACGTGGTCTCTTGTTGCGCTGAGGGCGAGAGTGAAGTGCTGGAGGTGCAGGGACAATGGGAGGAGTAGGAGGCGGAGAGATGGCCCTTGGAGGCAAAGGTGAAGGTGAAGAAGGAGGAAGTGAGAGATATGTGGATGGAGGGGTCTCAGAGCGCACAGGACGCTGTGGAGAAGCAGCAGAGCGAACAGGGGTGTGTTGATGAGCAGTAGTGCGAACAGGAGGCTGTTCAGAAGCAGTAGAACCATCCCCCCCATGAACAGGCATCTGTGAGCGTCCCAAGTCGCCTAGATCATCTGTGAAGTCATCTAAGGTCTCAGGGAGGTGCATAAGGGGAGGGGAGGGCGTCTCAAGCAATGAATCAGGAGGAGGGGGTGGTAATTGAGGAGCTGAGTGTCTTTGAAGCATGAAGAAGCGCTCATCAAAGTCAGCACGCTCTGAAATGACTGCCTTTCTTGTCTCTGGGTTGTAGAACTTCCACCCCTTGTACCCCTGGGGGTATCCAATGAAGATGCACTTCTCCATGTGTGCTCCCAGACTCCCCAGTGGACGCTTGTCCCTCTGGATCAAGACATAAGCTGTACAACCCCAAACACGCAAGTGGGAGAGGTCTGGCTTGGTCCCAAGGAATGCCTCATGAGGAGTGACTCCCTGAAGCGCAGCAGTGGTGAATCTGTTGCTGACATGGATGAAAGAGGACAGAGCTTCGCCCCAGAAGGAGGGAGGCACCCCAGACTCATACAGCATTGAAATGACGCCTTCCTCCATGGATCTGTTCGCCCTCTCAGCTACACCATTCTGCTGAGGTCTGTTCCTGACAGTGTGCTGTCTCTGGATGCCATGATCGATGCAGAACGCCTCAAACTCTCTAGACATGTATTCCCCACCCTTGTCATCGCGCAGGGAGCCCAGTCTTTCACCAGTGACGTTCTCAGACCAAGATTTGAACTGCTTGAATGCAGCAAATGTCTCAGACTTGTGCTTCAACAGATAAACTGCTTTGAAGCGAGAGAAGTCATCAATGAATGACACCCAGAAGCGATAGCCCTGGTTGGTGGAGACCTTCACAGGACCATGCACATCGCTGTGGACAAGCTGGAGGGGTCTGGTGGCTCTAGAGTGCGAAGTGGGGAAGGGATCTGCATGCATCTTTCCAGCTTTGCAGGCTTCACATACTGGATCAGGATCAGCTTGGGCATCAAGCCTGAAACCCGTCACCAGGTTGCCTGACAAGAGCTTCTTCACCCCTGCCAAGTGATGGTGGCAGAGGCGACGATGCCAGAGGTCTAGATCAAGTGGGAGAGTGATGGTGGAGGAAAGTGAAGCGAACTCCTCAACAGGAACTGACTCCCCAACAAGGAATGCAGCATTGGTAGAGGGTGAGATCTTGGCTTGGAACATGGTCTGACCACCTCTGATGAAGTTCAGGGTGTCCTTCTCAATGGAGACAGAGAAATGGCGATGCATGGTGAGGTAAAGAACAGAGAATAGATTGGAGGAGAGAGAGGGAACATATAGAACATTGGTGAACTCTAGTGGCGCCTTTTCCTGCCCTTCTATCACAGGAATGAACCTCACAGACCCAATCCCTTCAGAGTACAGCACAGAGCCATCAGCAATGCGAATTGGGATGCAATGAGGCTTCATATTGCGCATCCAATGGCGATTGAATGTCATATGAGCTGAGGCACCTGTGTCTGCATTCCAGGATGAGTGAGGCTCAGATTGAGTGACAGATGAGAGGGCACTTGCTGAGGCAATGGAGGCGGACTGTGGAGCACTGGGAGTGGGCTGGGATGAAGTGGTGGCAGGGGCAGCTGTGGATGATGAAGGAGGGGATATCTGACGCATCAGCTTGTCCTTTAGGAAGCATTTAGCCTCAAGATGGCCAAGGCGAGAGCAGAAGTCGCATTTTGGGCGATTCTGGGGCTTGTTGGACGCATCCTGAGTTTGTGATGAAGAGGAAGATGGGGTGGGAGCTGGGGATGGCTTCTGAGACGCTCTCTGTGATGCTGAGTGTGCAGAAAATGCTGTGGAGGTTCCAGACAGATTGGAGCGCGTCTGGTCCATGTTTCGGAGCGATTGGATCACAGACTGCTTGTCAAACTTGTCCAGGACAGAGATGGTCCTCACAACATCATCAAAGGAGTGGGGAAGCGCTCTAATGATGGCCATGACAGCCAGCTCATCATAGAGGTTGGTGAGAGTGAATGTGGAAGGGGAAAGTGATTTGATGATCCTGATCTGCTCATCCACCCTGTTGATGAGTGCCTCCAGGGATTCAGACCTTGTCATGAGAGGTGGTTTCGGAGTGAACTCCAGATAAGACTCACATCCATCATTGATCTCATCATTTTCATCTTGTTCTGGACCTTCTGGTGTCTGGGATAAGCATTTGGGCAGCATTATCGTAGTATGAAAAGTCAGAGACAAGCAGTGCTAAGGTACTATACACATGTGTGATGTGTCATCAAACAGAAATATTTATTTTTGGCAAGTGTCATTATTTCTCAAAATTGCAATAATAGTACCACATTAGAAAGTACAACATAATGAGGCTGCCCTGACTACTATTGCCCTTTTACCTCATACCTGGCTTATGATTGCTCTTACAATTATTTTACAAAGCCAATAACCAAGTCAGATTATATTATATTAGATTATGCTAGATCTTTATTAGATTAAGGATTTACAGTTATTACTGCAAAAGATGTATCTTGGTCTACAGCAACTGCTGTGAGAGATGTATCCTAGTCCACAGCAATTGCTATGAAGATGGATCCCAATTTACAGCAACTGCTAAAAAGGATGTATGGTCCACAGCAATTGCAGTGAAAGATGTATCCTAATTCACAGCAATTGCTGCAAAAGATGTATCCTAGTCCATAGCAATTGCTGTGAAAGTGTTAAAAGACACAACTCAAAGGGCCCTTGAGTGACAGAGCACCAAGGGGACTGCAGTGGAGGGAATGAGACTATATTAAGGGGAAAAGAGCGAAGCTACTAACCTGCAGTGGAGGGAATGAGACTGAGGGGAAATTCCCAATCCACTTGATAAGCTCCGCCTCTGGTACGGAGAGAGGTGAGGTGTTCTACAGACTGACAGACTGGCTGGGGTCACGTGACCCATGACTCATTACGATTACGCCCCTTGACTCATCTCTGGACTGGATGACTGATACTCTTGCTATGAGCTGACTGATCGACTGACTGATATGTGCATCATGCTGACAGTGTACGATACGATGACTGATTACTTACAAACCACCTTAACAATCAGTTACTAAGACTTTTAGTCATACACAATTCGAACCTGTATATATAGGACTTCGTATGAGTAGTTGAGCCTTAAGCTCGACTTTGCTTTGCAATCACAGCCTCTTGTTCACTCCTGTTCACTGTGCAGCTCCCCTCTACTCTTCCATTTACTCTTTAAAGGTCCTTAAAGGCGGACCTTGCCTTCGAAGCTTAGTGATTGTGCTATAACAATCAACGCACATCTCAGGAGTCTGAATCACGTGTCTCGGCATGCCTCGGACTGCACACCTTCCTCATCTGTCAAGTGTGCACAAAGCCCTGCTGCAAGCTTAACACCACTGCAGTATATATAGATACAAGGACAATAGAAGCCAGAATAGGAAAAGACACAAACACAAAGTGGGAGACTCCCAGAACAATGAAAGTGGTTCTGGAGCGTTCCCCTGACACAACACAGAGTCCCAAGACTCTAGGAAGAATGACAGAGCTTGTGGAGTGCAACACAACTCCACAAGACTCTAGGAACAATGAAAGGAGCTCTGAAGCGTTGCTCTGACACAGCACAAGCTACAACAACAAGAACTCCAATTGGGTCCTTTCTATGACATATTTAACACATTGTTGTCTGAAAAAGATGCAGTTCTTGCAGTGGTCAAGGATCTCCTGAGGCCTTGCAGACAACTCAAAGCTGATGTAATTATTGAAGAGGTGGAAGACTAGCTTCCAATATGCGTTCAATTCATGTTCTAGATTTATTTATGAATTTTACTGAATTTATACAAATGTTTTACACTATTTAGAGGTTGGGTACCAAAGTCCACCCATCAAGCAACCTTTTGGGAAAATTTTGGATGTTGGGTACCAAGGTCCACCCATCAGACCCCTGATTTGGGTCGTTTTTGGTCCACCAATCAGGGCCCGAAATTACCGAAATCGGTACTCAACCTTAACTGGAATTTTCAGGGGGCCTCCTTAAGCCACTAATGAACTTTGTTGATACTGTACTAATTATCAGGGTCAGGGCTATATAACTGATATAATAAGGTGGACACAGTGTGAATATAAGGGGTGGCCCTGTTATTTTGGGCACATATAAGATACTATATGGTTACTGACTAGGACAGGCGCAGGGGCCCAGTGCGTCAATGCAATGAGAAGAGTGCAGCATTGATGCAGTGAGCAGGGGGGGCAATGATGCAGCAAGCAGGGGGGGCAATGATGCAGCGAGCAGGAGGAGGGGCAGGGTGTAGGCGGTGAGGGTGTCAATGCGAGCAGAGGCCAGGAGTATCAAAGAAGGATTATTAGCCAAAAATGTATGTAAAAAAAAAACAGGAACTTACACGAGTGGAGGGGCTGGGGGCGTTGACATGGCACACAGGGGCCAGGTGCGTCAACACAGTGCACAGGATCCAGGGGGCATTGATGCAATGAGCTGGAGGACGTCGATGCAGCAATGAGCAGGGGGCAACATCAACACAGCAAGTAGGGGGGGCATTGATGCAGCGAGCAGGGAGAGCCTTAAGATAGCGAGCAGCGGGGGTGTTGACATGGTGAGGCAGGTGTTGATGTGGCAAGCAGGGGTGTTGGCATAGCAAGGGGGCATTGACGTGGCAAGCAGGGGGGATGTCAACACAGCAAGTAGGAGGAGGGGGCATTGGTACAGGCAAATTGTTAGTGAAGAAAAGTAAATAAAATAAAAAAAGAGAACTCACAAGCAAGCAGGCATCAACACCAGGGAGGGGGTGCTGGCTCAGTGGTGAGCTGATGCTGGCTGGGACACAGAGGCAAGGGAGGAATGCACCATCCACACCTTGGTATGATAACAGTGCCCCATCCTGTGTCCACATCCACATGCACTGCATGTGGTCCCTTGTCCGTGATGGAGCTTGTGTGTTGGAGGAGTGTGACCATGACTCATCTGACCCCCTATTAATCATACATATATAAATGTACCCTGGTGTGGTGAGGACCCTAGTCTCTCTTGTCCCACACCAGGTTAGTACCATGTAACCCCCAATGTGTGCCTGCAATGACATAGTCTCTCTTGTCCCACACCAGTCACACTGCCATAGCCTAACAGGTTATGGGCCCCGTGCGCTATTAAATTTAACCCACCATCATCCAATAGCCCCTATAACACCCCTGACAAAATGGCAGATGGGAGAATGGACTCTGCCCTACCCAAGCTGTTTGACAATGATAATGACAATAATTATGGAGAATGGGAGACCAAAGCATCTCAGACCCTCAGTCTGTGGGACCTCTGGAAATACATTGAAGGTCCAGAATCCACACCTCCTGTCATTCCTGCAATCTGCAAGGCAGCAGTTCACCATGGGGAAGATGAAAATGGTTACATTGTGACTGTGCATGTTTGGAGTAACAAAGACAAACATGACAAAGCCATCACAGATGCAGCCCCCTGGACAGCTGGGAACATCCTCTGCCTAACTAAAATCATTAATGCTGTGCCGAGGTGACAAATTTACCTCGTCAAGCAGGCCAAATTTGCAAAAGATGCCTGGAACAGCCTCCGATCAGTCTACCTCCCCCGAAACAGCCTCCGTGTCGCATCCCTGACAAATGACATTGTCACATTCTGCTGCCCCCCCGAACTCAGCCTTGGGAAATGGATTGACAAGATCCAAACCCTTTACAATGACCTCTGCGACCTAGACAGCGACACGATGCCTGACCGCACCTTTGTGCTCACCATTCTTGGGAATATTTCCCCCCTTGGTGAATGGCGGGAATTTGTGTCACGCCTGCGGGACAGAATTGGCAAGTACAACACGCACTTCCCCAACCCCATCCCTGTCACATCCACGGAATTCATCACTTGCATTCGCAATGAGTATTGGTTCTGCAACAAGGATAACCCACAGCTGCAGCCCACAAACACCCTCCTGTTCTTGGCAAAAACCTCCGAGGACAAAAGTGCCCCCAAACACCAACGCACAATGGAATCCACCACAACACCAACCAAACACCCCCGCCTTGCCAACAACAAAATGTGCAGCAACCCACACTGCACCGGCAAGAAGGGACACACACTCGAAGAGTGCATGGCGTTCGGTGGAGGTTGCCAGGGCAAGTACACCCTGTGGTGGAGAGGGCCATGGAATATACACCTGCCTCCCGAACAACGTGGCAAGGCCAACAACATCCCACCACCCACCCACCCCACATATAACAAACCCGGTGTGCCTCCCAAGCCCACCATCTATCATGCTGTTGATTACAACAACTCCCTCTCCCATGCCGGCTACTCCCCTGGGCCATCCACCACCGACAACCCAGTGGCCATTAACTCTGCCACCACCAATGAAACTCCCGCCTACAACTGGGATACAACCTTGGACGGTGACATCATCATTGCTGCCCTACCTGTCCTCGAGCCTGACATGGCTCGCAACAATGTGTGCCATCACGATTCGGGGGCGAATTGGCATGTCTTTTATGACAAGAGTGTGTTCGAAATGTACCAAACAATTGACCCACTCCATGTCTATGGCTTCGGCCACGACCTCGCAATGGTAGCCATTGGTTGGGGCACCGTCCGCATATAGGGCCGGTATGGGAACCGCACGTCCAACATGATCTTCAAAAATGTCCTTCACATCCCTGCTGCCTGATCCAACCTGATCAGTGGACCCCTCCTCAACAAAGCTGGGGTGGCAGCCCTCCTCAGCAACGGCCTCGCAACCCTCACCCACAATGGAGTCAATATTGTCGGTGGTGTGCTACATAACAACATGTATCACCTTAACATGACCATCATTCGCCCACTGACAACAAGACTCGAGGACCACCTACAACCACCACCCCTCATCTCCCACCTCTCTCCCCTCGCTGTGGTGGCTAGCTCTGACCAGATGGGTTTTTACACCGCCTAATGGGGCACATAGGCATAAAAGACCTCCGAAACGCCGTAACAGGTGTCGATTTTGACGACTCCAACCTCTTTTCTTGCACAATATGCATGCGAGCTAACATCAAGCAAACTTCTTTCCCCCAACACGCCTCTCACCGTGCAACCTGCCTCCTTGAACATATCCACTGCGACATCTGCGGACCCCTCCCCACATGTTACGGCGACTATTGTTATTTTATCTTATTCATCTGTTGCCACTTGTGTTACATCTCACTATATCTCATCAAAATGTGTGAAGAAGCACTCCAATCTTTCACACAATTCTGCACCCTTGTCAAAAAATTTTGCCACGAGAAAATCACCATCCTGCGTGTTGATAATGTGCCCGAACTTGTAAAAGGGAAGTTCAAACTCTTTTGCAAAACCACAGGCATCACCTATGAAAAAACTGTCCCTGACTCACCAAATCAAAATGGTGTTGCTGAATGCTGCAACCTCACGCTGGCCTCAATGGTCTGTGCATTACTTATCAACACCGACCTAAGCGACTGGTTCTGGCCATTCGCCATCCAGACTGTGGTCCACATCAAAAACTGCATCCCCCACTCCATTCTACCACCAAACAAAACACCGTTCGAGTTCTGGCATCGTTTCAAGCCCAACCTCTCACACCTTCGTCCCTTCGGCACCCAGTGTACAGCACACATCCTCTCAAACACCCTGTCGAAATTTGATTCACGTGGAGAGTCCGGCCGCTTCCTTGGATATGCCAAGGACGCAAAAGGTTACCTTATATGGGTACCTGGGCCCAACAACTGCGAAGGAATCATTAAAACTTGTCGGGATGTTGCTTTCCATGACTTCCCACCAACAATGGCAGTAGCTCCGGTGAACGACAATCTTTCCCCTTTGTGGGATGATGTCACTGTTCCGGGACTACAGACCCCTCTGAACGAAATGTACGTGCTCTCCACACCTTCGAACATAACAAAGGTGCTCACTGGAAATAATAGCAGTGAACCAGGGGATGCCACGACCACAAACTGCGAGGAGCCCGATAACCGCCCTCCGACAAAAATAATGTATCCGGCCAATATAGAGCTGTACATAGATAAAACACCTCCACATAACAGCTCTGTCTAACATGGGCATGAACTCAGACGCCCTAAACACACTACAGTCTTACCTGCAAGATACAATGACTTTGTAGATTCCAACTCCCTTGTCCAACAGTTGCTACAACTTGACAATGAGGAGCTGTCTGTCCCATTGAACGAACCCTCCACATCCACATCTGCCATCAACACAATTGCCACCTCCGACACCATACTATGCAGCGTCGAAGACGACAATGCAGAGGACCCTGCATCTATTGCAGACACTAAACATTCTCAATATTGGACCGAATGGCTCTCAGCAATGCATGAGGAGCTCGAATCGCTTAAGGCCAAGGGCATGTATGAAGAAGTTGAAACCCTACCACCGAGCCGCAAACCTGTACAATGCAAATGGGTTTTGCACATAAAACGCGACAAACATGGACACATCGCGTGTTTCAAAGCTTGACTGGTGGCCAGGGGATTCACCCAGATCCCGGGCCAGGACTTTACCTTCACATTTGCCCCCATAGCATGGTGGGACTCAATTCGAACTGTCCTCTGCACCGCTGCCACCCAAATCTCGAGCTGCACCAACTCAACGTCAAAACGGCATACTTAAATGGCCCCCTTAATAAAGAAATATACATGAGGGCCCCAAACAGCTTCGACTTCCAGCACCCGTTCTGGCAGCTGTGCAAGGGACTGTATGGCCTGCGCCAGGCCGGCCGATAATGGTACCTCACCTTACACGACACATACACCGACCTTGGCTTCAAGTGTTGTGAATCAGATTGGAGCGTGTACATTCATCGTTCCCTTCCTCCCTCTCAATCTCAGCCACCAGTGTCGATGACATATTGCTTGCCTCAGACTCCAAGACTGAATCAGACCGCACAACGACCCAACTCGATGAGAAGTTTGCAATCACCGATGCACACATAATGTAGCAAAATAAGAACCATATCTTAGAACCAACCCATGTGCAGAAACACCCATAAACTAGTAAAAGCCTACATGGGCCCATTGATGATATGGAGTCTATATATATGTATGGGCCCATTATTTTTGGTGACTATAAACATGAATGGGCCCATTATTTTTTATTACAAGTGCTGCCCATAAACATGAATGGGCCCATTATTTTTTATAATAGGTGCTACCTATAAACTCAAATGGGCCCATTATTTTTTATAGTAGATGCTACCTATAAACTCAAATAGGCCCATTATTTTTTATAATAGGTGCTTTCCCATAAATATAAATGAACCTAGCACTGCTATTGCTAATAGCATCTTATTAGCAGTATCTTATCTTTAACTGCCCATTAGCCATAGCTAGTTAGATGTTAATATAGTGTATTATCTTATCTAGATCTTATCATAAGCTGCCACTTAGTATTATTAACTTGAAGCCATTCAAAATTTGGTTAGCTATTAAAAAAAACAAGATCATATGCATTTGTAAAGCATTATACCAATAGATAAGCTGCCAATAACAAAGATCTGACATAATAGATGTGCCCTATTATACTATAGTCTTTCAATTATGTCTTAGGGCATTTGGTTTATTGCTAACATCAATCTATCAACAAGTGAAAACACTCAAAAACCACATTTTATGCATATATTATAAACATTTATATAGTATGAATGACTAGTTGAGACATGAAATGATACTGTTAGCATTGCCCCAAGTGGTTTATGAAACATTTAGCAAGGCCCAAGAGACAAGTGTTGTATATTGGAACCATGTAGTTTATAACACTTCAAGGATATGAATGGGTGCACATACTACATTTTACAAGTGATGTTGCACCATTTAGGTTCTTATGCAAACACTTTCTTCTCTTGGCTGCCAAAATGTTTCATAAACACTTGGGGCAATGCTAACAGTATCATTTCATGTCTCAACTAGTCATTCATACTATACAAATGTTATAATATATGCATAAAATGTGGTTTTTGAGTGTTTCACTTGTTGATAGATTGATGTTAGCAATAAACCAAATGCCCTAAGACATAATTGAAAGACTACAGTATAATAGGGCACATCTATTATGTCAGATCTTTGTTTATTGGCAGCTTATCTATTGGTATAATGCTTTACAAATGCCATATGATCTTGTTTTTTTAATAGCTGACCAAATTTGAATGGCTTCAAGTTATAATACTAAGTGGCAGCTTATGATAAGATCTAGATAAGATAATACACTATATTGACATCTAACTAGCTATGGCTAATGGGCAGTTAAAGATAAGATACTGCTAATAAGATGCTATTAGCAATAGCAGTGCAAGGTCCATTTATATTTATGGGAAGCACCTATTATAAAAAATAATGGGCCCATTTGAGTTTATAGGTAGCACCCATTATAAAAATAATGGGCCCATTTGTGTTTATAGTAGCCATTATAAAAAATAATGGGCCCATTCATGTTTATGGATAGCACTTATAATACATAATAATGGGCCCATTTGAGCTTATAGGTGGCACCTATTATAAAAAATAATGGGCCCATTTGAGTTTATAGGTAGCACTTATATAAAAAAATGGGCCCATTTGTGTTTATAGGTAGCACTTATTATAAAAAATAATGGGCCCATTTGTGTTTATAGGTAGCATCTATTATAAAAAAAATGGGCCTATTCAAGTTTATAGGTAGCACCTATTGTAAAAACTAATGGGCCCATTCATGTTTGTTGATAGCACCTATCATAAAATATAAAGGGCCCATTCATGTTTATAGTCACCAAAAATAATGGGCCCATACATATATATAGACTCCATATCATCAATGGGCCCATGTAGGCTTTTACTAGTTTATGGGTGTTTCTGCATGTGGGTTGGTCCTAAGATATGGTCCTTATTGTGCAACATGGGCTCCGATGCAGGTGACACAGACTGGATTCTTGGATGTCGGATCATGCACAACAGACAAAAAGGCCTACTCATGATAGACCAAGAGCAGTTCATCATTTCAATCCTTCGGGAATTTGGCATGGAGAAATGCAATGTGAACATCACCCCTTGCCATAAGTGGCGCCTGACAGCAGACATATCCCCTCAAAATGACACTGAACACGAGGCTGCCTTGCTCCTCCCTTTCCGTGCAATAGTTGGAAAGTGCATGTACCTGTCGACATGCACCAGACCTGACATTTCATTCGCTGTACAAGAACTGGCGAGATTCATGTCAAACTATGGCCAACGACACTACGACACCGCCAAGCACCTATTAAGGTATCTACAAGGCATGTGTTCACGTGGCATTGTCTATGGCAACACTGACAACACGGCTCCCATTTTCCAGTCCTTCAGTGACTCGGACTGGGCAATGTGCAAAACACAAAAGTCCATTTCAGGCTTCATCATTCAATGTGGAGGTGGACCAATCTCCTGGAGTTCCAAGCAACAACCCCTGGTTGCCCTGTCAACTTATGAAGCAGAATATCTTGCTTGCACATATTGTGTGTGCCACATTATCTGGCTGTGCTCACTCTTTCATGAACTGGGCATCTCACAGACAACCCCTTCTATATTGTACTGTGACAACCAGGGCACTGTGGCATGCACACATGACCCCCATGCCCACTCCGAAATGAAGCATATTGACATCAGACTCCATTTTATCTGCTCCTGTATCAACCAACACATCATTAACATCCACCACATTCCTGGGGTGGAAAACCCTGCAGATCTACTCACAAAACCTCTTGACAAAATAATCCACCAAAAGTGGGTTGCTAGAATCCAAATGAACAAAGAACAACAAAGTATCAAATAAAAGGACACCAACAACACAACAATACTCAAAGAAGTACCAAAACAAACACAGTCATGCTCAAGGGGGGGTATTGGAGGAGTGTGACCATGACTCATCTGACCCCCTATTAATCATACATATATAAATGTACCCTGGTGTGGTGAGGACCCTAGTCTCTCTTGTCCCACACCAGGTTAGTACCATGTAACCCCCAATGTGTGCCTGCAATGACATAGTCTGTTAAGAATGCACTGTTTCTACCTGAACAGCAGTTCTTATCAGGGGATTGTGGGTGGACTTGGGCACAATGATGCTAAGGGTGATCTTGAAGACGAGGAGAAGGCGCACTGAAAGGCTTAGAGGCAGTGCAGGCAAGGGAGTACAAGGCAGAAAAGCCAAGTGGACAATCTAAGGATTGCCTTTGCATTTCATGGGTCTTATATACTATAGAGACAGGGTGTTACATAAGTGACAGTAGGTATGGTTAATCTAACCATAAGCAGATATGGCATTATAGATTGCGCAATAAGGTCTGTGCACAGAATCTTCTAGAGGGTTTATAATTAGCTGCCCAATGGTGCTTACCCCTCAGACATGGTCCATGCATTTCCACAGTATTCTGTGGTGTTCCATTGTCTTCTAGCCAATGGCACAACTCCCTCCAGGAGTATCATTGTTCTGTCTTGATTCTGCGAGTTTCCATGGTCTTCTAACCAATTGCAGGTGTCTTTGAGTTGAGGTCATGCACTAGGTCACATGCATCATCATGTGACCAATCACATGTTACTAGTGTGACATATTGTGTGACTTGTCACATGTCACATTGTGTGACTCGAGGGTGTGACAAGGTGACATTAGTTTCCCACGGTCACATGTCTTGGAATTTCGCGTTCCACCACCACGGTTCATGACATAGTCTCTCTTGTCCCACACCAGTCACACTGCCATAGCCTAACATCGTGTTTCATAGCTATTAATATATGGCATTAGTAGAATGAAAAAATAGGGGTAAGAAAAAACATACTGTTGCCATTGGTCTAGTGTTGGGGAAGTTTGGTTTGAAACCAATTCAAACTCAGTTTAAACCAAACCCAAACCATTCAAGATGGTTTGGTTTGGGGAAATCTCAATCAGTTTGAAACAGTTTGGTTTCCGGTTTGGGGGGTCCAAACCGATCCCAAACCGTTTCAAACTGATTAAGAATATTAATAATTAACTTAAGTAAAATGGCCATATTAAACAGTTTTAAATGGTTTTAAATGGTTTTAAGTGGTTTCAAATGGTTTCAAATGGTGTTAAGTGGTTTCAGTTTGGTTTAAACTGAGTTTAACCCATTTTGAAGCCCTAAACCCTGAACAATTCTAACCCTAACCCTAGATCAGTTTGAAACGGTTTGGTTCAGTTTGAAATGGTTTGAAATGGTTTGAATCAGTTTGGTTTGAGTTTGAGTTTGGTTTGGGAAATTCTTAATGGTTTGGTTTGGGGTTTGGCCAAAAGTGGCTTAAACCAAACCAAATCAAACTTCCCCAACACTACATTGGTCGTTGTTGTTGGTGACTTAGTTTTGTAAACACAACAAGTTGAAAATGATGGCCAGTAAATGCTGAAGTCACCTGACCCAAGTTCAACTATTGCCAATTCACCATTTGCCTTTTCCTGTATTCAACATTCAATGTTCAACAACTTGTCTCCTCGCCACTTCCTTGCCCCACTTGCTTTTGATGTCCCCCCTCTGCTTTATGTCCCCTGGGTCAGCGCTCCCCTAGTGTCAATGCCACTGTCCCTGCTTGTGAGTTCCCCATTTTTTTACTTATTACTTTTCTTCACTAAAAGTTTACCTTGGTTTTTTTCCCTTCTCCTACTTGCTGTGTTGACATCCCCCCTGCTTGCCATGTCAATGCCCGCCCCCCCTCGCCATGTCAATGCCCCCGCTGCTCACTGTGTCGACATCCCCCCCCCCCCTGCTTGCTGTGTCAACTCCCCGGCCCCAAGTTTGTATGTTTTTGATCTTATATTTATTTATTTTTTTCACTAACAATTTGTCTCTAAGGGCCACTTAGCCACTGCATGCTGCATCAACACACGGCTCCTACATGCCACATCAATGACCCCTGGCCCCTGCATGCTCATGAGTCAAGTCATTCTTTTTTTT
>WHVB01000095.1:0-31216 GCA_015178965.1 Russula ochroleuca
GCCCACATACGGGTTTCATACTCACCGCGCGGGTTGCCAACTGGACGGTCGTCGACCTGAAGTATGTAGGGTTTCGATACAGCTCCTCTTCATGCCGACGCAACGTTTGTCTAACACCACTACCCGACGACGAGATAAATTCTAGCTTTAGCTGTCATGGATAATATTCAGGGCTACATATACAAAACGGACAGTTAGACACAGGACATACCTTTCATATTTTAACACACCACACGAGCTCTACCATCATGCTCCGGGACACGGTCATTTGAGAGGAACCGTGCCAGCTTGCGGTGCCCATTTGCCAGTGCCATTGAAAATGGAGTCCGACCCTCGTCATCTTGGGCATCGATATCCGCTCCATGCTCAATTAACAACTGTGACACCTCGAGGGATCCCCCCCACGATGCCAGGTGTAGCGGAGTCTCGTGGTTGCATCTCTGTGCATTCACATCCGCACCATGTACCAGTAAGACATGCACCGTCGCATAGTAGTGTCGTGATGAAGGGAGCGATAGCTCCGCAAGGTCAATATTTCGAGATTGTAATGCCTTGTGCAGTGGAGAGTCCCCGAAGCAGTTAAGTGCATTTACATCTGCACCATGGGTGAGCAGCGATCGTACGATGTCGGGATTTCCTCTGCTTGTGGCTTCATGAAGCGGAGTCGAATCGTAATTATTCTGGGCATTTATGTCTGCACCACCCTTGAGTAGAAGTTCCACGACGTCCAGTACTTGTGATTGCACTGCCTCGTGCAGTGGAGTGACTCCCAGGAGACTACGGGCCATTACATCTGCACCGTGGGTAAGCAGCAATCGTATGATGCCGAGATTTCTACGGCCTGCGGCTTTATGAAGCGGAGTCGAGTCGAAATTATTCCGGACGTTTATGTCTGCACCATGGCTGAGCAGGAATTGCGCGATGTCGAGATTTCCACTGCCTACGGCTTTATGAAGTAGAGCCAAGTCGTAATTATCCCGGACATTTATGTCTGCACCGTGGCTGAGCAGCAATTGCGCAGTGTCGAGATTTCCACTGCCTACGACTTCATGAAGCAGAGTCCACTCGGAATTATTCCGGACGTTTACGTCTGCACCGTGGCTGAGCAGAAATTGCGCAATGTCGAGATTTCCACTGCCTATGGCTTTATGAAGTGGAGTCGAGCCATAATTATTCCGGACATTTAGGTCTGCACCACGGCTGAGCAGCAATTGTTCAATGTCGAGATTTCCACGGCCTGCGGCTTCATGAAGCGGAGTCGAGTCGTAATTATCCCGGACATTTATGTCTGCACCATGGCTGAGCAGCAATTGTGCAATGTCGAGATTTCCACTGCGTGCGACTTCATGAAGCGGAGTCGAGCCATAATTATTCCGGACGTTTACGCCTGCACCATGGCTAAGCAGCAATTGCGCAATGTCGAGATTTCCACTGCCTACCGCTTGATGAAGCGGAGTCGACTTGTACTCACCCCGGACGTTTACGTCTGCACCATGGCTGAGCAGCAATTGCACGATGTCGAGATCTCCAAGGTTTACGGCCGTATGAAGCGGAGTCGAGCTGTAATTCTTTCGGACATTTATGTCTGCACCATGGCTGAGCAGCAATTGTACGATGTCGAGATTTCCACTACCTACGGCTATATGAAGCGGAGTCGAGGCATAATTCTTCCGGACGTTTACGTCTGCACCATAGCTGAGCAGCAATTGTACGATGTCAAGATTTCCACTGCCTGCGGCTTCATGAAGCGGAGTCTCGTTCATGTGCAGGGCGTTCACGTCCGCAGTGTGTTCCAGCAAATGTCGTACAACCGTAGTATGTCCCGAGAGTGCTGCTACATGTAATGGGGTGCCTTGACGACCATGGCTTTCGTTCGGATCCTGTTGACGCCTGATGAGGAGGTGCTCCACGAGGTTTCCAAAACCACAAAGAGCTGCATAATAAAGTGGCGATGCTTCAGGTATTTCTGAAAAAGGGTCTATATTGTGTATCGATATCCATATTGCAAAATGTTCTCTGTCTGGATCAAAGAGGCGCTCCATCCCCTCCTGTATCTGGGAAGACACGCCATCACACTGAGCATGGTGGAACCAGTTTTGAGCGGCATTGTTGGCAAGGGGAAAGCTGTCGGTGATGTTTCTGGTGTGAATATCCGGTTGGAGTAGGGTACTAATGCAAGACTGCGCAAGGACTGTGTGGGCAGGTTCCGGAGATATGTAATAGTGGGAAAGGTCCCCTTTGTCTGATTTGGCGAGGCGTTCCGAGGTCAAGAACTCCTTTACGGAGTAGTGGGAAAATTGCACAACTTGGGAGTTGGAGCTACCGAAGTCGTAGTCGTCCTCGTAGTCGTAGTCGTAGCCGTCCTCGTCGACGTTATACGGCTCGATAGTGGTCACCAAAGTAGAACATGCTGACAGCACCGCTTCATGTGCATCTCCCGGGCGCAAACTCGTGTTCAACTTGGGAATTGCTGCGTCAAACTGAATCGAAAGAACTTCTGCAAGCTCTTTGGCACGCAGCGGCCGACGAGAGAATGCTAGACATTGGAGAAGGCGGATGGTATGTCCACGTTTCTCCCTGTCGATCCCCAGCAATATCCGCTCATATGTTTCGTCCAGGGTCATCGGCAGCTCATTCAGGGCACGCCGAATGCTTGCTGGAAAACAACGCCGCAGTGCATCCAGTTGACAGACAGCCCATCTGAACCTGCGTCGTGTCGTGGGCCACCATCGTACGAGATCTTAATGGCGATGCCTTACATCCCATTAGCTTTTTGTGACAGTGAATCGATAACCATTTTCCTCTCCTCTGGCCTCCATCTCCGTATGTTCGCATCTGACGCAACAACCGACTTGATATAGTCGATAATATCCCTCCTTTGGCCCCACTCATCGTGAAGAGAAACAGCGTGGGATGCCAAAGGCTCAAGGACCATTCGGATGTCCACCTCGGGGCGACTCGTGATGCAGAGACGTATGTTTGGATGACGTAAATCAACAAACTCCTCCATGAGCTGCAAGACCTTTTCACGTAGAGAGGGTATTCCGGGCTTATTTGGACTTTCATCTACGGCATCCACTATGATGTACATTGTGCCATGGCCAGGGAGTGCGACAACATCTTTGAGGCATTGGATCAGGTCAACTTCCTTGGGTTGTCGCGATCCTTTCCCGTGTGCCTCATACAGGCTCGATAGGATGTCAAAACAATGATGGGACCGAGTGCAAAGCTGAGTGAGAAGAGAGGAGAGAAGTCCGCGACGATCCTGCTTTCGGGTGTCCTTGAAATCAAAATAATAATAGGCGACTGAAACCAATCCGGTTGCACATATGGGTTTGATGTCCTCTATGATCGAAGAACTGGCCACCAATATAAGCTACACCGACGGAAATCAGCTGAGGTGTCACCCACCAAAGAATGCTCTTGCCAGATCCCGCTACGAAACCAGAGACCATCAGCGGTGGGGGTGGGAAAAGCACGGAAAACCATACGATTCCCGTGGGTCCATAGGAGTGAGCCTGTCGTCTTCCATTTATTGTAGATAGGCCCTTTAAGGAACCATGTGGCAGTCCCACTGTGATGGGATTCACATGCAGTGTTGTGATTGATCGATGGATCCGGAGGAGAAAGCCATTTCTGAATCTTTTCTCGCAATTGATCGTCTGAAGTTGTTTTAGTCTCGGCCTCCCTTAATTATGATAACACAAAAAAACGAACGTTTCATCTTGTTCAAATCTTCCGATATCTTTTGCATTGTAACTGGCAATTGCGGTCAGCCTTACTCATTTACAGATTCGAGCTTATCGTACCAAGAGCCTCTCGGATATTATCTATTGATGCCTTTCCATCTAAAGGACGAACATTCGACATACTGTGAAGGAAATGTCAAGCAATGTTTCCGCACCGTCCATGACCACCTTCATGTTGTTGAACAGACCATAGACGACCTCCATAGTTTGCGTTGCAGTCATCCGCGATTCTTCCATAGTGAGCCTGTCCAATCTTTGCAACACTGCTTCAATATCGTTCTCGCCTAGTAGTTTTTTGGCCAATTTCTCTGCGTCATGCTAAGCGAAGTGAGATGTATCGGCAAGCACGAACTCACTGAATCGGCCCTGTTTTATTTGCTGCGTCGCCAGAGCAAGGACTTCAATCAGTTGAACCATTATTTTGACCAATATTTCTCCAACAGCAGAGGGAATATCGGTGAGGACCTTGAGACGGCCAAGGTAATGTTTGAAACACTCAAAAAGCTCGATAAGTGCATCATAACTGGTGCTAACTCCCTTAGCGGCCTTCAAAATTTGGGTGTCAAGACTGCAGACACGGCCAAGCAGGAAAATGGATAGGTACATACTGCGAGTAGGAGACCAACACCGGCAAATATTGCTTTTGCTGCTGGAATTCTCTGCAGGGTGGATGATGAGCTTTCACAAATGATATGTCAATTGGTCGGCCTCACCAAACCAATGCCCTCGCCAAAGACGCCACTGGTAGAAAGCCCAAGAAGAATGTCAACAGTAGGCTTGAGCCGTCTCATGAGCTGAACCTTCCAATCTCCATTCCGAAACTGATCGAAGGCATGAGCTTGTTCTTGAAGAATTGCGAGTACTGCGTCAGAAGAGTCACAGGGTATGAGTCTGGCGGTAAGCGGATCTGTTGCAATGTCCTTTCCGGTCTTCTGGCCGTATTCCCTTAGGGCAGCGTTGAAGAGGTCCTGGAACTGTGAAAACGATACGTTTGGATTGGAGCTTGAGGAAGACATAGAGTCGCTGAATGGGAATGAGGGAAACCGTTGAAGAAACGTGGCGGGCGAAAAGCACAGGAGGGTTTTGCACGTACAGCCTCTACCATCACAGCCAACAGAAGTTCCGAGCGATGGCTGTGCTGCGACACGGAAGCCTGCGGAGAATTACTTCAAGTTCACTCGCACTGTTCAGTACCTATTCATGAAAGCTCTGCAAATGGGAACCCGGATCTTCCATGTTTGAAGCTGAAGCATCAGGAGCGTTTCCGTAGTTGGACAGATCCGGATCTCGGAGACCGGGGATCCCGAGATAACAGACTGCGAATACAGCATCTCATTTCCTCTTCAGCCGAACTCAGCCAGAACAAGGCTTCAGTGGGGGAGCTTCAGAGGTGACTTCAAGATGAATATTTTCTTTTATGTTCGGCATATCAAAGATTCTGAAGGAGCAGTATTGGACGTCGCTGCTCGAGTAAATGGCATATATCAAAGCACGTCAGACACACACACAGCCGCCACAACAGCAAACTTCGCAGCGGCAATAGGTATGGTTTGTGACAGCATTCATAGGGTGCCACTTGGACGCGGCAAGGGGCCGACCGCACCATGGACCAACCAGTTTCAAGATCGAATACATGTTACGAATGATGCGACACAGGACAATTTCACACTTCCGCATTGTGTGACCCTCCAAAACAGATTCGAGAATCGAGATGCATAGATGTTGGTACAAAGAATGGAACACATGTCGGCAACTTGAACTTCAACAGCAACTCATAAAAGCGATCGCTTCACGCGTCCGCCGTCTGCCCTGCGCTTCCCTTTGGAACACGTTGACGGTGGTGAGTCGTAAAAAGAGGACTGCTCCACGCTCTATCGTTCACCGGGTTGAGAAGGCGGGAGGTGGATGCTGCGGGACCATCAGTGTGGGGGAGCAAACAGGGCTGTCTCACTGCTGTCTGAGGCGATCGACCTGATGCCGTCAAATGTCAGCTTGATGGTGCATTGATTACTGAGGAGAAGCCACTATCACGGCGCTAGTACATGTAAAGAAATGGAGACGGGATGGTGGGGAATCAACACTGCGGATTCTGAGCGGAACAGGACGAGTGTCCGGATTCGGGTGTGCGTCACCGTTGTCGGGCCGGTCCGGGAAGAAACTTTAAGTTACATGGGGGATGCTACTGGGTACGAAGCTGAACTATTCCTATCATGCATTATTCGCTCAATATTCAGCGAACTTGTCCGTGGCCTGAAGAGACGGAAATGAGAAAAATCCGGAATTGAGGTGGTAAGGTGGTTTGGGAGCAGCCGGAGTTAGTTACCTCGACCAGGAGCTTTGTGGTCCCCAGCTCACGAGAGGAATGACCCGGCATCTGGAACGATGTGCAGAGTGATCTCGGGCCACGCCTTCTTCAATGCCCACGCAGTCGTCGGCTGATGGTGGCAGCATCACACAGTAAGCGGGGAGATTTTCCAGAAAGGGACGGGACATTTCGGGGTACGGGGCATACAACATCATATCGCCCTTGAACAACTATTGTCGGTATATGGCGGCTGCGGACGGTTCAGTCAGTCAAGCAGGGCTCTTTTAATCGCGCACACCCACAGATGCCGAGCAAGGTGGATGGAGGATGCGCGCATCATGATCGCCATTCTCACCTGTCCATTCGAGCCCCCGCGGCCCAAGACAAAACATAAACTCAATATTTCGAGCGTCGATGAGTTCAAAAAGCTTCAGATTTACGAAAAGGAGACATTCGCGGACATGATTAAGCGTGTAAATGACTCGGGCACTAATCTAGTCATTTGCCAGTGGGGCTTTGAAGATGAGACGAACCATCTGTTGATGCAACGATGGGTCGGTGGCCCCGAGATTGAGGTGAATCGTCATAGTGATCTTGCGCTACCATTAGTAGCGTTTTGACGTCATGATGCTCAATTGATCGCTATTGCCACTGAGGGTCGTATCGTCCCTCGATTTGAGGATCTGACTCCAGAGAAGCTTGGGAAGGCGGGGATCGTCCGCGAAGTCACTTTCGGGAGATTGTCATCGAGGAGTGTGCCAACACCCGCGCCGTGACCATCTTTGTTCGTGGGAGCAACAAAATGCTCGAGAAGCAAGCCGCCCACGCCTTTGATAAGACTGACGTACATCAGATTGTCGACGAATCGAAGCGTGCTCTGCACGACGCGATCTGCGCCGTCCGTAACCTCATTCAGGACAATCGTGTGGTATATGGCGGGGGTGCTGCGGACATCAGCTCGTCATTAGCTGTTCAGAAGGCCGCAGACGAGATCCCGTCGATCGAGCAATATGCCATGCACGCCTTTGTATCCGCGTTCACTAGCCCTGGCGGAAAACAGCGGACTTTCGCCGATTGAAACGCTCGCGGAGGTGAAGAGCCGTCAGGTGAAGGAGAATGCCTCGACGCTGGGCATTGACTGAAATGGGCGAGGAACAACGGTGCGGTTCACCTGCCCCAGTTGGAAATACGTTTGCCTGAACCTTTTTTTTTTTCGTTTATGGATATGAAGAAACAGTTCGTGTACGATCCACTAATTTCCAAGCGACAGCAATATCTACTCGCGACGCAGGTGTGTATCTCTATCTTTGTTCTTTTGGTCTCTTGAGCTCACCTTCTGCTTCGTAGCTGCCAGTGGTTCGCGCGGTCTTGAAAATAGGACAGTCCTTGGTGCCTACTGATGGTCGTCTACCGTGTTCACGCGATTTCGTAGATGATGTTATCATTTCGGGGCAATCAGAGTAGACCATTTGTATCATATATAAAAAAAGCAATAATCACATATATCGTTCAGTGGGGGTCGTAAATTGAGACACCTCCGGCACATGCCCGCAATATGAGAGCTTGCGCGAAACAGGCCCCGAGGCCCACATACGGGTTTCATACTCACTGCGCGGACTGAAAGTTGCCAACTGGACGGTCAACCTGAAGTATGTAGCATTTCGATACAGCTCCTCGTCATGCCATAACTATGACAACCGACGCAACGTTTGTCTAACACCACAACCCGACGAGATAAATTCTAACTTTAGCAGTCATGGATAATATTCAGGGCTACAAATACAAAACGGACAGTTAGACACCTTTCACATCTTAACGCACCACACGAACGCTACGACCATGCTCCGGGACACGGTCATTTGAGAGGAATCGCGCCAGCTTGCGGTGCCCATATGTCAGTGCCATTGAAAATGGAGTCCGACCCCCGTCATCTTGGGCATCGATATCCGCTCCATACCCAATTAACAACTGTGACAGCTCGAGGTATCCCCGTGACGATGCCAGGTGTAGTGGGGTTCGATGGTTGCAACCCTGTGCATTCACATCCGCACCATGGATGAGCAGCAATCGTATGATGTCGAGATTTCCTCTCCTTATGGCTTCATGAAGCGGAGTCGAGTCGTAATTATTCTGAACATTTACGTCTGCACCGCCATCGAGTAGAAGTTCCACCACGTTAAGTACTTGTGAGTCTACTGCCTCGTGCAGCGGAGTGACTCCCGGTTGACTACGGGCCATTACATCTGCACAATGGGTAAGCAGCAACCGTACGATGCCGAGATTTCCACTGCCTGCGGCTTTATGAAGCGGAGTCGAGTTGTAATTGTCCTGGACATTTACATCTGCACCATGGCTGAGCAGGAATTGCGCAATGTCGAGATTTCCACTGCCTACGGCTTCATGAAGCGGAGTCGAGCCATAATAATTCCGGACATTTACGTCTGCACCACGGCTTAGCAGCAATTGCTCAATGTCGAGATTTCCATTGCGTGCGGCTTCATGAAGCGGAGTCGAGCCATAATTATTCCGGACGTTTATGTCTGCACCATGGCCGAGCAGTAATTGCGCAATGTCGAGATTTCCACTGCGTGCGGCTTTATGAAGCGGAGTCGTGTCGTAATTATTCCAGACGTTTACGTCTGCACCACGGCCGAGCAGCAATTGCGCAATGTCGGGATTTCCACTGTCTGCGGCTTCATGAAGCGGAGTCCAGTCACGATTATTCCGGACCTTTACGTCTGCACCATGGCTGAGCAGAAATTGCGTCATGTCGAGATTTCCACTGCCCGCGGCTTCATGAAGCGGAGTCGAGCCATAATTATACCGGACGTTTACGTCTGCACCATGGCTGAGCAGCAATTGCGCGATGGTGACATTTTCACGTTTTAGAGCTGTCTGAAGTGGAGTCATGTTGTTCATGTCCCGGGCGTTCACGTCCGCAGCGTGTTCCAGCAAATGTCGTACAACCGTAGTATGTCCCGAGAGTGCTGCTACATGTAATGGGGTGCCTTGACGACCATGGCTTTCATTCGGATCCTGTTGACCCGTAATGAGGAGGTGCTCTACGAGGTTTCCAAAACCACAAAGAGATGCATAATACAGTGGCGATGCTTCAGCTTGTTTTGAATACCAGCGATACCCATTGTCTATATCATGTATCGATATCCATGTTGCAAAATGTTTTCTGTCTGGATCAAAGAGGCGCTCCATCCCAACCTGTATCTGGGAAGCCACGCCATCATACTGAGCATGGTGGAACCAGTTTTCAGCGGCATAGTTGGCAAGGGGAAAGCTGTCGGTGATGTCTCCGATGTGATTATCCGGTTGGAGTAGGGTGCTGATGCAAGACTGTGCAAGGATTGTGTGGGCAGGCTCCGGAGAAACGTAATACTGGGAAAGGTCCCCTTTGTCTGACCCGATGAGGCGTTCCGAGGTCAAGAACTCCTTTACGGAGTAATGGGAAAACTGTACGACTCGAACATCGTTTTTGTAGAAGATGTGACCGTCGGGCTGGATAATGGCAACCAAGGTGGAACATGCCGACAACACAGCTTCATCTGCATCTCCTGGACGCAGGCTCGTGTCCAACCTGGGGATTGCTGTGTCAAACTGAATCGCAAGAACTTCTGCAAGCTCTCTGACACGCAGCGGCCGACGAGAGAATGCCAGGCACCGGAGAAGTCGAATGGCATACTCCTGCTTCTCCTCATCAATTTCGAGCAATATTCGCTCATACGTTTCATCCAAGGTCTTCGGTAATTCGTTCAGGACACGCCGAATGCTTGCCGGAAAACAGCGCCGCAGCCTATCCAGTTGACAGACTACCCATCTGAACCTGTGTCGTGTTGTAAGCCACTACTAGGGTGCGATATGTTAATGGTGGCGCCTTACATCCCATTAGCATTTTTTGACAGCGAATTTATTATCAATTGCCTATCCTCCGCCCTCCACCTCCGCCGCATGTTCGCGTCCGACTCAACAACTGACTCGATGAAGTTGATGATATCCCTCCTTTGGCCCCTCTCATCGTGGAGGGACACAGCGTGAGATGCCAAAGGCTCAAGGGCCGTTCGGATGTCCACCTCGGGACGACTCGTGATACAGAGACGTATGTCTGGATGATGTAAATCAACAAGCTCCTCCATGAGCTGCAAGACCTTTTCACGTAGAGAGGGGATTCCGGGCTTATTTGGACTTTCATCTACGGCATCCACTATGATGTACATTGTGCCATGGCCAGGGAGTGCGACAACATCTTTGAGGCATTGGATCAGGTCAACCTCCTTGGGTTGTAGCGATCCATTCTCGTGTGACTCATACAGGTTTGATAGGACGTCAAAACAATGATGGGACCGAGTGCAAAGCTGAGTGAGAAGAGAGGAGAGAAGTCCGCGACGATCCTGCTTTCGGGTGTCCTTGAAATCAAAATAATAATAGGCGACTGAAACCAATCCGGTTGCACATATGGGTTTGATGTCCTCTATGATCGAAGAACTGGCCACCAATATAAGCTACACCGACGGAAATCAGCTGAGGTGTCACCCACCAAAGAATGCTCTTGCCAGATCCCGCTACGAAACCAGAGACCATCAGCGGTGGGGGTGGGAAAAGCACGGAAAACCATACGATTCCCGTGGGTCCATAGGAGTGAGCCTGTCGTCTTCCATTCATTGTAGATAGGCCCTTCAAGGAACCACGTGGCAGTTCCAGTATGATGGGCTTCACATGCAGTGTTGTGATTGATCGATGGATCCGGAGGAGAAAGCCACTTCCGAATGTTTGCTCGCAATTGATCATCTGAAGTTGTTTTAGTCTCGGCCTCCCTTAATTATGATACCACAAAAAAACGAACGTTTCATCTTGTTTAAATCTTCAGATATCCTTTGCATTGTAACTAGCAATTGCGGTCAGCTATACTCATTTACAGATTCGAGCTTATCATACCAAGAGCCTCTCGGATATTATCTATTGATGCCTTTCCATCTAAAGGACGAACATTCAACATACTGTGAAGGAAATGTCAAGCAATGTTTCCGCACCGTCCATGACCACCTTCATGTTGTTGAACAGACCATAGACGACCTCCATGGTCTGCGTTGCAGTCATCCGCGATTCTTCCATAGTGAGCCTGTCCAATCTTTGCAACACCGCTTCAATATCGTTCTCGCCGAGTAGTTTTTTTGCCAATTTCTCTGCATGATGCTAAGCTAAGTGAGATGTATCAGAAAGGATAAACTCACTGAATCGGCCCTGTTTTATTTGCTGCGTCGCCAGAGCAAGGACTTCAAGCAGTTGAACCATTATTTTCACCAATATTTCTCCCACAGCAGAGGGGATATCGGTGAGGACTTTGAGGCGGCCAAGGTAATGTTCGAAACATTCAAAAAGCTCGATAAGTGCATCGTAACTGGTGCTAACCCCCTTAGCGGCCTTCAGGAATTGGGTGTCAAGACTGCAGACACGGCCAAGCAGGAAAAGGGATAGATACGTACTGCGAGTAGGAGACCTACACCGGCAAATATCGCTTTTGCCGCTGGAATTCTCTCCAGGTTGGATGATGAGCTTTCGTAAATGGTATGTCAAATTGGTCGGCCTCACCAAACCAATGCCCTCGCCAAAGACGCCACTGGTAGAAAGCCCAAGAAGAATGTCAACAGTAGGTTTGAGTCGTCTCATGAGTTGAACCTTCCAATCTCCATTCCGAAACTGGTTGAAAGCATGAGCTTGTTCTCGAAGAATTGCGAGTACCGCATCAGAAGAGTGACAGGGTAGGAGACTGGCAGTAAGTGGATCTGTTGTAATGTCCTTTCCTGTCTTCTGGCTGTATTCCCTTAGGGCGCTGTTGAAGAGGTCCTGGAACCGCGAAAACGGTACGTTTTGATTGGAACTTGAGGAAGACATAGAGTCACTTGAATGGGAATGAAGGAATCTGTTGAAGAATCGTGGCGGGCGGAAAGAGCAGGGCGCGAGGCGCAGGAGGTTTTGCATGTACAGCCTCTTCCATAAGAGGCCATCACAGCCAACGGAAGTTGGCCACGGTCCGAGCATTGCAACACGGAAGTCAGCAGAGAATTACTTCCCTCGCACTTTGCGGTACCTATTCATGAAAGGCTCTACAAAATGGGAACGAGAAGCTTCCAAGTTTGAAGCTGGAGCATCAGGAGCGTTTGCGTGAGCTATCCGTGGTTGGTTTGACAGATCCGGATCTCGGAGTCCCGGGATCCCGAGATAAAGTACGACCCCTTGTACGACCCTCATATCTCTTCCCTCTTCATTCTCCCCAAAGCTGAAGCCAGTATACCCTTTCCTATCAAATCACGGCTTCAGAGGGGAGGCTTCAGGGCCTTGTACATGGGCACGCAAGGTCGCCTAAAAAGACCAATATGTGAATATTTTCTTTGACGTTCAGCATATCAAAGTGGTCGTAGGTTCTGAAAGAGCAGCGTTGGACGTCGCTGCTCGAGTAAATGGCATATATCAAAACGCGTCAGACACACACACAGCTGCCACAACAACAAACTTCGCGGCGGCCATAGGTATGGTTTGCGACAGCATTCATGTATAAATAGATCATTGTTTGACCTACATGGGGGATGCTACTGGGTACGAAGCTGGACTACTCCTATCATGCAGTAGTCGCTCAATATTCAGCGAACTTGTCCGTGGCCTGAAGAGACGGAAATGAGCAAAATTCGGAATTGAGGTGGTAAGGTTTGGGAGCAGTTACCTCGACCAGGAGCTTTGTGATCCCCAGCTCACGAGAAGAATGACCCGCATCCGGAACGATGTGCAGAGTGATCTCGGGCCACGCCTTCTTCAATGCCCACGCAGTCGTCGGCTGATGGTGGCAGCATCACACAGTAAGCGGGGAGATTTCCAGAATGGGATGGGATGGGGACAATTTGGCGTACGGGGCATACAACATCATATCGTCCTTGCACGACTATTGTCGGTATATGGCGGCTGCGAACGGTTCAGTCAGTCAGGCAGGCTCTTTTTTTAATCGCGCTCGCGGAGTATAAATGAGACCACCACTCACATCTTGTCGATCTCTTGTGAATCCAGTAATTGTCCGTCACGCATGAAGGCCTCGTTGACAAAGTAGTGGTTCTCAATACGGGCGAATGCGCTGGTTTAAAAATCAATAAAAATCGAGTCAAGGTCAGTTCGATCCGACGACAAGCGAGCGAACTTTGCGAACTTTGCCCAGTCGTCCTTCTCCGCTGCAGCGACATGCGCAGGGTCGATATAAAGTTTCGAAGTCGACATCCTGCGGGTCACACCCCCTGCAGTATCAGTGTCGTTCCCTTCGCGGGAAAAAAAACTAATAGCACTCACTCCCACTTGGACCAGGCTCTCGTAGCATTGAGCCTGATCTCATCGTCCGACGAGTTCAGCTTCGCATGGTAAGCTGAGATCAAGTCGCCTCGCTCAGACTCGGGTATAGGTGCCAGGTACGCCTCCCTAATAATTGCCAAAAGGTGAGGGGAAAGAAAGAGGAGGGTTTGAGAGTTGTTGGCCCCTCACCAGGCTTCCGGGAACAAATGAGATGCGCCCACTTGGTAAAACCACCTCAGTTCACTGAATCCGATTAACGGGCCGAACCGAACAACAGGGTGCAATAGTTTTTGGCTAACGTCTTTCTGCATGTGAATATGCCGCTGCGAGAGCACGCTTCGGTCAGTGAAAGGTGACCAGGAAAGAGAACAGGGCCGGTAGTACAGACCGTAGGACTAAAGTCTTAACGCGGTCTGGATGGGACTTTGGGGACCATATTATCATCAATGCGACGAATCATTTGCAGGCACAGACAAAGGATACACACTTGCGCATAAGCAAGGACGAACGTCGAGCCCTGTCGTAGATACAGGTGTCAGTTAAGCGAACGACGGAAGACTGTTGTGAGAGGGGGACAACAGAGAACAGAGAGAGGAAACCATCGCACCCAGGAGCCCCCAAAGACGTGCCATTTCTCGATCTTGAGGTGCTCCCGAAGGCGTTCAACGCCTTTCACCAGATCCCAGGTGGTGTTCTCTTCCAGGCACGCCTGAACGGGTCTGAGTTGAAATTTTTATAAAGGACTGCATTTATCCACGCACGGAGTAGACTTTCCCGCTCCTCTCTGGTCCAAGAAGATGACCTACAAATTTAAAAAAAGGGTGGCACGGGATTCATTATCAGGGGGTTGCATGGGTGGGAAAAGACGGAGTCGCTGGACCTTGTACTTATTCGGATTGAAGAAGCTGACATCCTTCTCATCGCATCCCCCGCTGGGATGCAGAAGATTATTCGAAACGAACGGCGCACGAGACCTCACAGGCCTCACCATGAAGGAAGACGACTGTTCGACATTCATTACAAGATCTGCGCCATCGCTCCGCTCCGGGAATCATGATCAGCTACTGTAATTCAATCGCCAGTGACTGACAGCGCGGAAGTTGACGCTAGCCGCTGCCATCAAACGCACGTGGGGCTCCGTCTCTATTTCCTGAAATTTCGTAGCTGTTCTCGCACCTCAAGCACAAAAAAAGGAAAGCAGGGCGGAAGGGGTGTTTGAGGGCGAGAGAGGAGGATACTAGCTGCAGAGAAGCTGGCGATGGTACTACAGGCGTCGTTGGTGCGTCTCGTGTCTACGTCCCCCTGGATTTCTTTTAACCTCATCGTATGTGCACCAGTCCTTGCTGGCGCTCTTCTAGAGCAAGTGAATCCCTCCATGATCGTGGCATCCATCCAATCCGGATTGCGGACGGCTTCGATCGGGCGTGCATGATCGCGGTGAAGAACCTCGAGAGCATAGCAGACACGATCGAGTACAGCAAAACCCACACGGAAAGTCTCCTCAAAACTGCCATGACCACTCTTGGCAGCAAAATGTTCGCCCTCAAACCGTGCCTGCGTCGATTGACTAATGCCTGTTGCGTAGCGTTTCGAAGGAACATGAACAATTCGCCCAAATTGCCGTCGACGCAGTGTTGCAAGTCGCGGACCTGGAACGCAAAGATGTTCTGTTCGACCTCATCAAAGTTGACGGCAAAGTCGGCGGGTCCCTTGCAGATACGCAGCTCATCAAGGGCGTGCTCATCGACAAGGATATGTCACACCCACAGATGCCGAGCAAGGTGGAAGATGCGCGCATCGCCACTCACCTGTCCATTCGAGACCCCGCGGCCCAAGACAAAACATAAACTCGATATTTCGAGGGTCGAAGCTTCAAAATTATGAAAAGGAGAAATTCGCGGACATGATTAAGCGTGTAAAAGACTCAGACGCTAATTTGGTCATTTGCCAGTGGGGCTTTGATGATGAGGCGAACCATCAGTTGATGCAAAACGACCTTCCCGCTGTTCGATGGGTCGGTGGCCCCGAGATTGAGGTGAATCATCATAGTGATCTTGCGCTAACATTAACCTTTTGACGTCATGATGCTCAGACTGAGGGTCGTATCGTCCCACGATTTGAATATTTGACTCCAGAGAAGCTTGGGAAGGCGGGGATCGTTTGCGACGTCACTTTCGGGACCACACGGGATAGGATGATGGTCATCGAGGAGTGTGCGAACACACCCGCACCGTGACCATCTTTGTTCGCGGCAGCAACAAAATGGTGCGTAATTCTCGTGAAGCAAGTCGCCCACGCCATTGATAGGACTAGCGTACATCAGATTGTCGACGAATCGAAGCGTGCTCTGCACGATGCGATCTGCGCCGTCCGTAACCTCATTAAGGACAATCGTGTGGTATATGGTGGGGGTGCTGCGGACATCAGCTCGTCATTAGCTGTTCAGAAGGCCGCAGACGGGATCCCGTCGATTGAGCAATATGCCATGCGCGCCTTTGCATCCGCGTTGGACTCGGTGCCGCTAGCCCTGGTGGAAACAGCGGACTTTCGCCGATTGAGACGCTCGCGGAGGTGAAGAGCCGTCAGGTGAAGGAGAATGACTCGACGCTGGGCATTGGCTGCAATGGGCGAAGGAACAACGGTGCGCTTCATCTACCCCAGTTGGAAATACATTTGCCTGAACCTTTTTTTTTCGTTTATAGATATGAAGAAGCAGTTTGTGTACGATCCATTGATCTCCAAACGACAACAATATCTACTCGCGACACAGGTGTGTATCTCTATCTTTGTTCTTTGGGTCTCTTGAGCTCACCTTCTGCTTCGTAGCTGGTTCGCGCAGTCTTAAAAATTGGTCTGTTCTTGGCGCATACTAATGGTCGTCTACCATATTCATGTGCTTTCAATGTCTTTCATAGATGATGTTATCATTTCGGGGCAAGCAGAGTAGACCATTTGTATCATATAAAAAAGGCAATAATCACATATATCCTTCAGTGGGGGTCATAAATTGAGGCCTCTCCGGCATATGCCCGCAGTATGAGAGCAAAGGCCAGAAAGGAATGTGAAATAGGATGGTGCACAGAGGACAGGGCCCGGAACCACACCAGTTCGACCCCCTAAGCTAAAGTCACTTGGTAGCCCAACTGGCTATGATACCTCGGAGCTGGGATCATCTTTTTGTCAACAACCACCCACTTGAGCTCTCCGCCATGAACATAAAGACAAGATCTGCGCCATCGCTCCGCTCCGGCAATTGAAATCAAATTGGAATCATAGTATAGAACAACTTTAAAGAAATATATGAACATGATACGCTATTTTATTAATGGGAAGAACACAGATCATAATAGGAGGTCGTGAAATGTAACATTTGTTGTACTACTCTCACCTGGTCATAAGCAGACCATGCCCTGAATGGTCCCTGGCGAGTTACAGTGCCCATTGATTCCACGAAGTGGCCGCAGCATTGGCTATACGCTCTGCCAGCATGCATGAACAGCGGTGCCAGGGTTGGCTCCAGGCATGCCTAGCATGCTGAAAGAGCAAAACCATGCAGGAAGGGTTTGCCGCGCTGGCATTCAGATCAACGTTGAGCGTGGGAAGCGGGGCAGCCGAAGCGTTCGTGTTTTGGCCACCTTGGTGTGAATGCGGGCCAGCTGCGGTGCCAGGATCTGTTGGCAGGTCGGGGAAAAACTCAAGCATGGCCGTCTGAACTGAAACCAGCAGTTTCCGAATGGAGGGTAGCTGGGGGAATATGGCTCAAATTCATTGCTCGTAGATGTCGAGACCGATCTTTAGAAAAATTGCCTGCAGCCACGCGGCAAAGCTCGTCAGTAAAATGAGGCATCAATCCACCAGGGGTGCGGTACTTGAACTCACAGAAAAGTACCAGATGGTACTAATAGCAAATATCTGAAGAGTCAAAACCCAGCTGAGGGGAACGAGAAAGGCGGGCTTGGGGCCATGAATGTAGCGGTGTATGTGTTCCCTGACCCGAGCGATGAACGACGCAGTATGCTTGTTGGGCTGGGTAATGTCTGTTTGTAAGCATAATGATGCGTGGGTAAGGCCACCACGTACGTTCTGCGGACGGGAGCCAGACTGCTTTGAATGAGGCTTTGAAGGACCTGGGGTGGGCCTGAGGGTCGGCCACAATCTTCGTTATATTGGTGCCCGCTGGACTCAGGCGCAAGCTCAAGCTGGTTTCCCTGTTCATCGCGACGAGTTGTGCCTGGGAACTACGAGAACACGAGCGTACAGACACGACAGTTGTCGGGGTTCGTCAACGCACGTGGGCTGTCCATCCATCTTCTCACGGGGATCTTCTGCCATACACTCAGATCCCGTCCACTCAACTAGCAGACTTCGGTTCGCTTCCTTACCGGAAATTGACCTGAAGTCCAAGGGTTGGCTGCAAGGGCATTCTGCATTCCTGCATGGCTCGGGATCCATTCTTGCTTTGCCTTTGTGAATTTTGTCAAGTTTTAATGCGCACTATGCGTGGATCATAACAGGAGCTCATGAAATGTAATGTTCGTCGTACTACTCTCACCCGATCGTAAGCGGACCAGACGGAGACCAGAGGACGATGGGACATCTGTAGCCATGGTCGTACAGGCCATCAGGGTGGTGCAAGACAGGACAGGAGTGCAAAGGGGGGAAAGCGCAATGTGATCTGAAGCCGTCGTTGACTCGTCATATGAAAGAAGGAAAGAGCGAAGGGCAATGAAAGGAGCACATGGCGTGCACAATGGAGGGAATGGTGGGTGGCTCAAGGTAGGCGAGGAGCACAAGAGACAGCAAGCATGAAGGTAGTTTTGAGGAGGGACGACGATGAGGTGTGGAAAGCGTTGCAGCTGAGACTATCGGTCGGGTATCCGTACACGAACAGGGGCGAGAGCTAAATGTGAGACAAAAACAAAAGGAGGGGAATGTGTTACGTCAGACGGGAAAACCGAAGGTGTCGGTACAAATAAGCCAACACAAAAATTGGAGATATGGGTAATATACGGGTAATAGACCATATTTGCGGTGATATATATTCCAATATTATCTGAAATTTGAAGGTCGCGTAAATGAAAATTCGACACTCTGATAATGAAAATTCAACCTAACACAAGTGTAAGTTAAGTACAAAAGTTAGGCTGTTCGGTAACCAAACTAAGGTTAAGTTCGGTTAAGTTCGGTTTTGTCTTTGTAAGCATTACCGTAGCACCTAGCGGTCCAGCTACTATCCTGACTGCAGGGAGATGCAACTGTAGTCAAACGTGTCATTTCTAACAGGAAAGATAAAAAAAACAGACAGAAATTTCCTGGAAGTACAAAAATACTCAAATAAAGCATTATAAAGCTTCAATAACCCGCTAAAAAAAATTACCATACTCAAGGATTGAACCCAGTTCCCGGAGAGTTACTATGCGCGTACACTACCACTGAGCATACATGCACAGGAAAATAAATATATTATTAGTAGTTAGTCTAAAACTTTAGGTGTGTGCGTTGTCAAACGCGGAAACGCTGTTTACTAATGCTTACAAAGACACCCGAATTCAAACTTAGTTCGGTTATCGAACAGGCCCAAGCGCATGCACCGCTCCACCGCTTGCTCCACCGCTCCACCCATCTGTCATCTTAAATAAATCTTGGAAAGATTTATTTAAAATATGTCGTTTGGCTAAGTGAAAAATCACAGCCATCTAAGTTAATGAAAATTGTAATATATCGCCCTGCAAATATGGTCTAATATCTGACCGTCAAATATTATGCTCAGGTATGCACTGGCAACACCAAACCCACACGCGAATCACATCATGATGTACAGTACAATCACTCATGAACGAGGGGCGATATTAGCCCAGTGTTTTCAGCGCTGCTCATAGAGGATCCTAGAGATTTACGAGTGTCGCTTGATGGTGCCGAGGTTATCAAGCTACCGAACTTGCGCGAATCAGCCCCCGAGGCGTCACGCAGGGCCCACATACGGGTTTCATACTCACTGCGCGGACTGGAATTTACCAACCGGAAGGTCAATCTGAAGTATGTAGCGTTTCGATACAGCTCCTCCGAGCTCGTCATGCCGTAGCTATGACAACCGACGCAACGTTTGTCGAACACCACTACCCGACGAGATAAATTCTAGCTTTTGCTGTCATGAATAATATTCAGGGCTACATATACAAAACGGACAGTTAGACACAGGACATACCTTTCACATCTTAACTCACCACACGAACTTTCCGATCATGCTCCGGGACACGGTCATTTGAGAGGAATCGCGCCAGCTTGTGGTGCCCATACGTCAGTGCCATTGAAAATGGAGTCCGACACTCGTCATCTTGGGTATCGATATCCGCTCCATGCCCGATTAACAACTGTGACAGCTCGAGGTCTCCCATTAACGATGCCAGGTGTAGCGGGGTCCGGTGGTAGCGCCCCTGTGCATTCACATCCGCACCATGGGTGAGCAGCAATCGTACCATGTCGAGATTTTGTTTCCTTGTGGCTTTATGAAGCGGAGTCGACCCATTATTCTGGACGTTTAAGTCTGGGCCGCCCTTGAGTAGAAGTTCCACCACGTGAAATACTGGTAATTGTATTGCCTCGTACAGTGGGGTGATTCCCAGTTGACTACGGGCCATTACATCTGCACCATAGGTAAGCAGCAATCGTACGATGCCGAGATTTCAACTACCTGCGGCTTTATGAAGCGGAGTCGAGTTGTAATTATCCCGGACGTTTACATCTGCACCATAACTGAGCAGGAATTGCGCAATGTCGAGATTTCCACTGCCTACGGCTTCATGAAGCAGAGTCAAGTCGTAATTATTCCGGACGTTTATGTCTGCACCATGGCTGAGCAGGAATTGCGCAATGTAGAGATTTCCACTGCATACGGCTTCACGAAGCAGAGTCAAGTCGTAATTATTCCGGACGTTTATGTCTGCACCATGGCTAAGCAGGAATTGCGTAATGTAGAGATTTCCACTGCCTACGGCTTCATAAAGCAGAGTCGAGCCGTGACAATCCCGGAAGTTTACATCTGCACCATGGCTGAGAAGGAATTGCGCAATGTCGAGATATCCACTGCCTACGGCTTTATGAAGCGGAGTCGAGTCGTAATTATTCCGGACGTTTATGTCTGCACCACGGCTGAGCAGGAATTGGGCAATGTCGAGATTTCCACTGCCTGCGGCTTTATGAAGCGGGGTCGAGTTGTAATTATCCCGGGCGTTTACATCTGCACCCTGGCTGAGCAGCAATTGCACAATGTGGAGATTTCCACTGCCTGCGGCTTTATGAAGCGGAGTCGAGTTGTAATTATCCCGGACGTTTACGTCTGCACCATGACTGAGCAGCAATTGCGCCATGTTGACATTTTCACGTTTTAGAGCTGCCTGAAGTGGAGTCATGTTGTTCATGTCCCGGACGTTCACATCCGCAGTGTGTTCCAGCAAATGTCGTACAACCGTAGTATGTCCCAAAAGTGTTGCTACATGTAATGGGGTGCCTCGACGACCATGACTTTCATTCGGATCCTGCTGACGCGTGATGAGGAGGTGCTCCACGAGGTTTCCAAAACCACAAAGAGCTGCATAATAAAGTGGCGATGGTTTTGTTGAGCAATAGTCTAGATCGTGTATTGATATCCATATTGCAAAATGTTTTCTGTCCGGATCAAAGAGGCGCTCCATCCCCTCCTGTATCTGGGAAGACACGCCATCACGCTGAGCATGATGGAACCAGTTTTGAGCGGCATAGTTGGCAAGGGGATAGCTGTCGGTGATGTTTCTGGTGTGAATATCCGGTTGGAGTAGGGTACTAATGCAAGACTGCGCAAGGACTGTGTGGGCAGGTTCCGGAGATATGTAGTAGTGGGAAAGGTCTTCTTTGTCTGATTTGGCGAGGCGTTCCGAGGTCAAGAACTCCTTTACGGAGTAGTGGGAAAATTGCACAACTTGGGAGTTGTGGCTATCGTAGTCGTCCTTGTAGCTGACGTCAAACAGCCCGATAGTGGTGACCAAAGTAGAACATGCCGACAGCACCGCTTCACGTGCGTCTCCCGGGCGCAAACTCGTGTTCAACTTGGGAATTGCTGCGTCAAACTGAATCGAAAGAACTTCTGCAAGCTCTTTGGACGCAGCGGCCGACGAGAGAATGCTAGACATTGGAGAAGGCGGATGGTATGTCCACGTTTCTCCCTGTCGATCCCCAGCAATATCCGCTCGTATGTTTCGTCCAGGGTCATCGGCAGCTCATTCAGAGCATGCCGAATGCTAGCTGGAAAACAACGCCGCAGTGCATCCAGTTGACAGACAACCCATCTGAACCTGCGTCGTATCGTGAGCCACCGTACGAGATCTTCATGGCGATGCCTTACATGCCATTAGCTTTTTGTGACAGCGAATCGATAACTATTTGTCTGTCCTCTGGCCTCCATCTCCGCATGTTCGCATCTGACGTAACAACCGACTCGATATAGTCGATAATATCCCTCCTTTGGCCCCATTCATCGTGAAGAGAAACAGCTTGAGAAGCCAAAGGCTCAAGGACCATTCGGATGTCCACCTCGGGGCGACTCGTGATACAGATACGTATATCTGGATGACGTAAATTAACAAGCTGCTCCATGAGCTGCAAGACTCTTTCACGTGGAGAGGGTATTCCGGGCTTATTGGGACTTTCATCCGCGGCATCCACTATGATGTACACTTTGCCATGGCCAGGGAGTACAAGAACATCTTTGAGGCTTCGGATCAGGTCAACCTCGCTGGGTTGTCGCGATCCATTCTCGTGTGCCTCATACAGCTTTAATAGGATGTCGTAACCACGATGGGACCGAGTGCAAAGCTGGGTGAGAAGAGAGGAGAGAAGTCCGCGACGATCCTGCTTTCCAGTGTCCTTGAAATCAAAGTAATAATATACGACCGAAGCCAATCCAGTTGCTCGTATGGATTCAATGTCCTTTATAATGGAAGAACTGGTCACCAATATAAGCTATGTCAACAAAAGTCGGCTGAGGTGTCACGCACCAAAGAACGCTCTTGCCCGATCCCGCTACGAAATCGGAGACTATCAGCGGTGGGGATGGAGAAAGTATGGAAATCACGTACGATTCCCATGGGTCCATAGGAGAGAGCCTTTCACTTTCCACTCATTGTAGATGGTATCTTCAAGGAACCACGCAGCGGTCCCATTGTGATGGGCTTCACATGCAGTGTTGTGGTTAATCGATGGATCCGGAGGGGAAAGCCACTGTCGAATTTTCTCTAGCAGTTGATCACCTAAAGTTGGATTAGTCTCGGCCTCCTTTAACTGCGATGGCACAAAAAAACAAACATTTTATCTTGTTCAAATCTTCCGATATCTTTTGCATTGCAACTGGCACCTGCGGTCAGCCATACTCACTTACGGATCCAAGTTTATCATACCAAGAGCCTCTCGGATATTATCTATTGACGCCTTTCCATCTAAAGGACGAACATTCAACATCCTGTGAAGGAAATGTCAAGCAATGTTTCCGCACCGTCCATGACCACCTTCATGTTATTGAACAGACCATAGACGACCTCCATGGTCTGCGTTGCAGTCATCCGCGATTCCTCCATAGTGAGTCGGTTCAATCTTTGCAACACCGCTTCAATATCGTTCTCGCCTAGTAGTTTTTTGGCCAATTTCTCTGCGTCATGCTAAACGAAGTGAGATGTATCAGCAAGGACGAACTCACTGAATCGGCCCTGTTTTATTTGCTGCGTCGCCAGGGCAAGGACTTCAAGCAGTTGAACCATTATTTTGACCAATATTTCTCCTACAGCAGAGGGGATCTCGGTGAGGACTTTGAGGCGGCCAAGGTAATGTTCAAAACATTCAAAAAGCTCGATGAGTGCGTCATAACTGGTGCTAACGCCCTTAGCAGCCTTTAACATTTGAGGTCAAGACTGCAGACGCAGGCAAATAGGCAAAAGGATACGTACTGCGAGTAGGAGACCAACACCGGCAAATATCGCTTTTGCTGCTGGAATTCTCTGCAGGTAGATGATGAGCTTTCATAAATGATATGTCAAATTAGTCAGCCTTACCAAACCAATGCCCTCGCCAAAGACGCCACTGGTAGAAAGCCCAAGAAGAATGTCAACAGTAGGCTTGAGCCGTCTCATGAGCTGAACCTTCCAATCTCCATTCCGAAACTGGTCGAAGGCATGAGCTTGTTCTTGGAGAATTGCGAGTACTGCGTCCGTAGAGTCACAGGGTAGGAGCCTGGCGGTAAGCGGATTTGTCGCAATGTCCTTTCCGGTCTTCTGGCTGTATTCCCTTAGGGCTGTGTTGAAGAGGTCTTGGAAGCGCAAAAACGATACGTTTGGATTGGAACTTGAGGAAGACATAAAGTCAGTTGATTGGGAACGAAGGAAACCGTTGAAGAAACGCGGCCGGCGCAAGGCGCAGGAGGGTTTGCACGTACAGCCTCTTCCATAAGAGGCCATCACAGCCAACGGAAGTTGGCCACGGTCCGAGCGCTGCGACACGGAAGTCAGCGGAGAATGACTTCCCTCGCACTTTGCGGTACCTATTCATGAAAGGCTCTGCAAATGGGAACAAGAGGCTTCCAAGTTTGAAGCCGGAGCATCAGGAGCGTTTGCGTGAGCTACCCACGGACAGATCCAGATCTCGGAGACCCGGTCCCGGGATAAGGGACCGCGAAATTTACATTACAGTACGACCCATTGTACGACCCTCATATCTCTTTCCTCTTCATTCTCCCCAAAACTGAATCCAGTATACCACCGATTCATTAGAGTTGTAGAAAGTGAGCTGTAGACATAGGCCTTGTGTGCACATGCACTCATTAGGGACAGCCAGACAAGGCTTCCGCCTGAGAGGGGGAGCTTCAGAGGTGGCTTCAAGATGAATATTTCTTTGACGTTCGGCATATCAAAGCTGTCGTAGGTTCTGAAGGAGCAGCGTTGGACGTCGTTGCTCGAGTAAATAGCATGTATCAAAGCGCGTCAGACACACACGGCCGCCACCACAACAGCTTCGCGGATCACAAAGCGACCATAGGTTGGTTTGCGACAGCATTCATGTATAAATAGATCATTGTTTGACCTACATGGGGAATGCTACTGGGTACAAAGCTGGACTACTCCTATCATGCATTATTCGCTCAATATTCGGCGAACTTGTCCGTGGCCTGAAGAGACGGAAATGAGCAAAATTCGGAATCGAGGTAGTAAGGTTTGGGAGCAGTTAGAGTTAGTTACCTCGACCAGGAGCTTTGTGATCCCCAGCTCACGAGAGAATGACCCGCATCCGGAACGATGTGCAGAGTGATCTCGGGCCACGCCTTCTTCAATGCCCACGCAGTCGTCGGCTAATGGTAGCAGCATCACACAGTAAGCGGGGAGATTTCCCAGAAAGGGAAAGGACATTTCAGCGTACGGGGCATACAACATCATATCGTCCTTGCACGACTATTGTCGGTATATGGCGGCTGCGAAAAGGTTCAGTCAGTCAGGCAGGCTCTTTTTTTAATCGCGCTCGCGGAGTATAAATGAGACTACCACTCACATCTTGTCGATCTCTTGTGAATCCAGTAATTGTCCGTCACGCATGAAGGCCTCGTTGACAAAGTAGTGGTTCTCAATACGGGCGAATGCGCTGGTTTAAAAATAAATAAAAATTGAGTTAAGGTCAGCTCGATCCGACGACAAGCGAGCGAACTTTGCGAACTTTGCCCAGTCGTCCTTCTCCGCTGCAGCGACATGCGCAGGGTCGATATAAAGTTTCGAAGTCGACATCCTGCGGGTCACACCCCCTGCAGTATCAGTGTCGTTCTCGCGGGAAAAAAAAACTAATGGTGCTCACTCCCACTTGGACCAGGCTCTCGCAGCATTGAGCCTGATCTCATCGTCCGACGAGTTCAGCTTCGCATGGTAAGCTGAAATCAAGTCGCCTCGCTCAGACTCGGGTATAGGTGCCAGGTACTCCTCCCTAATAATCACCGAAAGGTGAGGTGAGGGAAAGAAACACGAGAGTTGTTGGTCACTCACCAGGCTTCCGGGAACAAATGAGATGCGCCCTCTTGGTAAAACCACCTCAGTTCACTGAATCCGATTAGCGGGCCGAACCGGAGGACAGTGCAGTGTGCAATAGCTGTTTGGCTCACGTCTTTCTGCAAGTAAATATGCCACTGCGAAAGATCGTTTCGGTCAGCGAAAGGTGACTGGGGAAAAAAAACAGGGCCCGGTAGTACAGACCGTAGGACCAAAGTCTTAACGCGGTCTGGATGGGACTTTGGGGACATCAATGCGACGAATCATTTGCAGGCACAGATAGAGGATACACACTTGCGCATAAGCAAGGGCGAGCGTCGAGCCCTGTCGTAGATACATACGGGCATCAGTCGAGCGAACGATGGAAGGCTGTTGCGGGAGGACAACGGAGAGAAAAAAATCATCGCACCCAGGAGCCCCCAAAGACGTGCCATTTCTCGATCTTGAGGTGCTCCCGAAGACGTTCAATGTCTTTCACCAGATCCCATGTGGTGTTCTCTTCCAAGCACGCACTCCTATACCATCGCTGAACGGGTTTGTCGCCGTGTTACAAAAAGAGCTGGCTTTATCCACGCACGGAGTAGACTTTCCCGCTCCCCTCTGGTCCAAGAAGATGACCTACAAAATTAAAAAAAGGGTGGCACGCGATCATTATCAGAGGGTTGTATGGGTGGGAAAAGACGAAGTCGCTACTAGACCTTGTACTTATTCGGATTGAAGAAGCTGCGATCCTTTTCATCGCATCCCCCGCCGGGACCACCTGCATGCAGAAGGTTGAGTAAGGTGGCATTATTCGGAACGAACGGTGCACGAGACCTCACCATGAAGGAAGACGACTGTTCGACATTCATTATCATGATCAGCTAATTGACTGACAGCGCGGAAGTGGACGCGGGGTAGCCGGGGCTGCCATCAAACGCACCTGGGGCTCCGTCTCTATTTCCTGAAACCTCATAGCTGTTCTCGCACGTCAAGCACGCCACACAAAGAAAAATGGAAAGCAGGGGGGAAGGGTGGTTGGAGGGCGAGAGAGGAGGATACTAACTGCAGAGAGTGTACATCGGAGACCTTGAGCTTGGCAGATTCAAAGGGAGCAGCGTAGGAGTAGACCATGATCGGATTGTGAGGTGTTGATGGCACAGAAGTTGCTTGCCTACGGCTGATTCTGCTGATTAGAGCTCGAATACCCAAACGGACCATCTCTGCCTTTTGCAGCCACTCCCCTCGCCCCACGCCCGCTTTTCACTCTTTCCCAACATTCCTCCTGCCAAACGGTTTCTCTATCCGAATACACAAGCGACGTCTCGATCAGACAGCAGTCGGTTCTAGTACCCCGTCCACGTCCGAGTCTCCGTCACCAGAAACCTTGTCAGTCGCCGACGACTCATCGGGGATCTGAGCTTGAGCGACCGCGTCACCAGTCTCGGGTGCAGCGTCCTCCCGATCGCCATCTCCGTCTCCTGCCTCAGTCTCGGCCTCAGCGTCAACCTCAGCCGGTGCAGGCGAAATGTCCACAACCTCTCCCAGCTTGTAGTCCCGCTCGTCGCAACCCACGCGCGCACCAAGCTTCCGCCAACGCGCCATATGCCCCTCTCTAATCTCGGCGCACATCCGCACGAAAGGTCCCCAATACTTCTCATGGTCCCAGACAAATTCGCGCTCGCCGCCCCAACCGCCGTCCTTGAAGAGCTCGTCGGCCGCGAACAGGCCGTCTTGGATCGGCTTCGGGTTGAACTTCATCTTGTTGCGCGTGATCGGGTCGATGAACGGGCTGATCATCTTGAAGAACGCCTGGATCAGGAAGGGGACGTTCAGGATCAGTGCTGCACTCAGACGTTCTGGGTAGTGTGTCTGGAGGACATTCAGGACCTGGACAGGACCCCCAATGTAAACCGGTGAGCATTCGCGACATCAGCAATGATGCTAACCGATTTTGCGGTCCCGAATGACGGGTTCTTCGCCTTGTCAGCAAAATTAATCATCCACACGACCGACCTATTTGACAATGACAATAGTTAGGAACGCAGATGGGCAGGAAGAGATGAGCTCACTCACTCGACGCCTGGACCGGCGAGATCAAGTGCGCGCTCCAGCATCCAGACAGTAAACTGTATCTGTCGGGGAGACTCCTCTGTATTTTGGCGGCTAGGAATCATGTATACGGCAGGCCTGCGATGCGTGTCATAACCAAAGGTGATCATCTTCCCCGTGACTGCCTTCACAAAGCCATTTACAGTAAGTACCAATTGCACACAACGGGGAGCGGAGGCAATCTGCGAAATCTCACCTCAGGCTCGACAAGATCCGCCATCGAATCATCATAGACGCCAAATTCACGTCTCCACTTGAGCGTACTCTCCAGCCTCTCGATGGCCACATTTGCCGAGTTCCATTTCGTAGCACGCAGATACCTTTTGATTGCAATATTATAATCAATAAGCTCCCTCTCGCGTGCGCGGTCACGGGCAAACCCCCTTACCGCAACATGCAGTCACTAGACTACATCAAACAAATAAATTGATACCCCAAACATAAATTTCTAAGGGAAAAAAAAACACGTACAAGCCAAAACTTCTCCACCTCAAGGAGCTCACCGTCCTTGAGACCGGGTATCTTGTACGACTCGCTCTGAAAGTGTTCCAGCACCTTCTTGTTCATCGCAACTTGCGCGGGGGTCAGCTCACTGCCAACAGCAGCACCAGTCGCAGCCGGTGTGACTGGCTTCTCGCTCAACCCTGGAGGAGTAAGCGGCGGCGGCGGCGGGTGGGCCGTGTAGTCTACGATGCCGACATTCCCGTTTTCAGACATGACTTGTTAGAAGGAAGAAAAAAAAGAGGAAAAACAGGGGGAGTATTCACTCGCGCCGAGTGGGAGGAGGAGGTCGGAGAAGGTGAAGAAGCGCAGATAAAGTACGGGTTGAAAACGAAGAGACTAGCAGAAGCGCTGTGGTTCATAGTAGCGGCGGCTATAGGCGGTGTCAATGTTGCCTGTCCTGAACGGCGGCAAGCCGCCACTTCTCGCGACCAACTCTTTTTTAGGAAATTGGGATTGCACGCTGTTGGTATGGTACAGCAAAGTGTACAGGGATAGTACTAGTGTATTTGGCGATAAAAAGGAAGGGAAAAAGAGTAAGAAAGAAAGAAAGACAGCGACGTCGAGTCAAGAGCTAAAACATGCGTAAGGAACAGCAAAATAGATTATAAAAAAAAGAAAAAAGCGAGAGCAGAAAAAGAGGGAAATCCGGACGACGGGAGGGGGTAAAGTAGGAGCTACATCGTAAAGTGGTCATGGAGGCTATGTGTGATGATGTTGTTGTTGCGATGATGCATGTATGCTGTTATCGTCATAAGTGGGTATTGCGGGAAAAAGACATTCATGCAGCCTTCTCGGCGCCGGGCGCTGGTGTTGGTGCACCTGCTGGCAGATGGCCCAACTCTTCCTCGATCATCCGTCCATGCACGCGGAAGCGATAGAGACACGTAAACGACTGGCCCCAATTGTTCAGCACGCGCAGCACGACGATCCCAAAGTCCATCCCCGACACGCGCACGTCCTCCTCAACGGGGAACGTCTGCACCGCGTTGGGCGCGTTGGCATCGTACTCGAACTGCGCGATGCGCACGTATCTGACAGAATGCGGCAGGCTCCTCGGCTGCATCGGAATTTCCTGCCCAGCGTTGGTCCTAGCGGCATCCCAGGCGGCCACCTTGGCGAAATTAGACGCGCCTTCGACCAGCCCCCAAACCTCCATCTTGCGCGGCGCAGAGCTCATATCCCAGGCAACGTCCCGCGCCACATGGTCGATCGTAATCTCCTCAATCTGAACGACGCGTGAGAGCGTCACGCCGAGCTGGCCCTGATCCCCCGGGAAAGGCCAACAGTGGCCAACGTGGGTCTCGTGGTGCAGCGCTGTGATGGGGGGGCCGTCCGAGGGCGTACCCTTGGCCAGTAAGGTATCCGATGACTTGCTGCCGCACGCCGTGCGGTTTGATTTCGTGCGTATCTGAGGTGAGACTGGGGATGACCACAGCGCCGCCTGAGTGCAGCGCAAAGTCTGCCTTGGCAATCGTGTCCTTGGAATGCCGCGCCATCGCATTGTCGACGAGGTGTCCGATAAGCTCGGTCACGTCCTGCCCGTCTGACGCCTTGATATTCAGCGCCTTTTTCCCCGACGACGTGATCTTGTGCCACCATGCCGCGGTGGTGACAGGGCTGTCCGTCTTGACCGAACTCTTGCCGAGTTCGAGTGCTTCTCGCAGGCCGCCCTCGAAAGTACCGACGCGTTCCTCTAAAGCGGATAGTTTCGCGCGCGCCTCTTCCATCATTCATGGGACCCGCATTGGACCGCGCAGTGTCCGATTGTTGGACGCCAGTTAAAGGCACTTCGGAGGGCATCAATCTTCGTGGCCGCACAAGTTGCAGGCCATGGACTCGCGGAGACGCGGTTCAACGTTCCGATCTTCTGAAGCACGGATACCTTCTTTCTGTAGGCGCGATTCGAGGGCACCGAGTCGGCCAAAAACGTCCGAGTGGCTTCGTGCCTGAGTGTCGATACGTGCGCGAGACTGCTCGGTATCCACTGAAAGGCCAGCGAGCGCGTTCTCTAGCGCTTGTAGTCGTTCAGACAGCTCGGCGATGTTGGCGGCGGGTGCTTCGGGAGCCTGGTAGCGAGTGGTCTGAGATGGTAGAGATGGAATGTAGTCGGCAAGGCTTGTTCTTTTGAGACCCAACCAAGCAGAGTAAAGGACCGCTCCAATGATCAGCCATTTTAGCAGGAATGCGGGTCCGGAACGGCGCATCCACTGAGCAGGCTTATTGAAAAGGGAGTCAAAAGCTCCACCGAACGCCTGACCCACGATGCTCATGATGGAGGAGAGGAGGCGGAGGACATATATGAACAAGTCGACAAATAGACGGATAACCAGATTGACGAGACGTCCGAGGAACCCGCCAACGGAGAATGCCCGTCGCGAACGTTGCGGCCAATGTGGGTCCGAGGGAACTTTGAGCGCTTCATCATGCTCGACTATGGAGTCGAGGCCTCGGTCATGACTATCAAGCATGACATCAGCGACGTTTTCGAGGGAAGTTGGCGATAAATTGATGAATGGATCGCGAGCTATAGACGGAGGCCGTTGGAGTTCCCGAGTCTGAGAGTGTCGCAGAGATGAATGGATAGAGTGCTGGACAAGTCAAAGGTCAGCGCACGATTTGAGGATAGCATTTTGTGAGACAACGCACCTGAGGACTGATTTCGCGATCGCTACCACTGTCTTCCTCGTCGTCCTCGTCGTCTTCTCCCTCACCTCCCTCATCCTCCCCTCCCTCTACTCCGTCTGCTTTCGTCCGGCTTCTTCTTCTCCGCTTCTTTTCCTGATCAATAACAGGCAAGGTCGTCAACGGCCCGATCATGTTCTTCTTGACCTTCCTTCTCCTCCTCTTCCCACCATCGGTAACCTCCTCGTCCGACTGTTCCAAGTCTGACTGCGTCGGGCGGTACGCTTTGTTGTCGGTAGAAATACGGCCGCGCTTGTGCGCAGCCGCGTTGTTAGCTTTGCGCGCCTTGGCTGAGGCGCTCTGGGCTTGGAAAACGCGTTCCTCGGCCGCGTAGTCATACGATTCCTCATTGTTGCCTTCGTGATGCCCATTCTGACCCTGGGGAAGGTCAGGCTCAGTCGAGCGCTGTCGCAAATAGAAAGCTGTTCGCTTTGCAAGGTCAATGACAGAGTCGATGGGAGTCCTGGCGCGCCCTTGAGAGGCTGCGCCTGCATTCTCCT
>WHVB01000096.1:0-31042 GCA_015178965.1 Russula ochroleuca
GGCGGCATACGAGCCCGTCGCAACCACAGAAGAGACATCTTCGTCTTCTCGTTCTCGTTCTCGGATTGTTGCACTCGTTCTCCTTCTTAGCGTCTTTACCTTGCGGCATTCAAGTTGGGAATCTGGGTCGTGCCGACTCGGAGTGCTCCAGTTGCGTCACGGCCACCCTCGCAGAGTGACAAAACAGAGACGCAAATAGTCATGCCCCATGGGAAGTATAGTGTCGGATAGTGCGTTTGCGACCTCATAACGTGTGACAGTTAACCAATTCTTCATATAGTTTTGTGAACTGGTTAGTTGCGATCCTGTTTTAATCCCCGCATCAGCCAAACGTACCCATAGGGGCATTTATGGACGCAAGTTTCCTCCATCTTCGATCCCAGCTCAGGATCTCACGTATGTCTTGATTAAAACCCTCATTGCCCTGGCAACTATGGAAATTAAATACGCCTCCTTTCCAGTCACATCCTTTATGCGTTTGCAAATGTCCGACCTAACACCGGGGAAGTCTTCCTCTCGGACCTCTGGGCTGACCAGGACATTCACTACCCGGGCGACTCATGGTCTGATTCGGGTACAAATCTTTATGGCAACTTCAAGGCAATATATCAGTTGAAGAAGCAACATCGTCATCTCAAGCTTCTGCTTTCCATCGGTGGTTGGACCTATTCGCCGTCCATCCACCCAGTGGTCGTGTCACCTGCATACCGTGCAGAGTTCGTCAGATCTGCAGTGAAACTTGTGGAGGATTATGGTCTCGACGGCCTAGACGTGGACTACGAGTATCCGCAAAATGATGCCCAAGCGACGGGCTATGTGAGCTTACTGCGTGAATTGAGGGCGGCATTGGACCAACACGCACGCCATAAGCGTGCAGACTACCGCTTCTTATTAACAGTGAGCGCCACCATCACAAGTCGACAGCGCCGCCCCCCTGAAGGTTGACAGATTGCAGCTCCGTGTGGACCAGAGAACTACCAAAAGCTTCACGTCCGGGAAATGGTTCCATTACTCGACTTCTGGAATCTCATGGCATATGACTTCTGTCAGTTTTTATTGCTTCTGACCCCACTTTGTTATGGCTAAAGCCGACGTAGCTGGTTCCTGGGACAAGGTAGCCAACCATCAAGCGAATATCTTCGGAGCTCCTATCAGTGCCTCACAAGCCGTCCAGTGGTACATTTCGCAAGGTGTTCCTTGCCATAAAATCATACTTGGCGTGCCTCTCTATGGCCGCTCCTTCCTCAACACCGACGGACCAGGTACACCTTTCTCAGGTCTTGGCCAGGGTAGTTGGGAGTCAGGCGTCTACGACTATCGAGCGCTCCCTCTTCCAGGATCTTACATTTTTCGCGACGAGCAGGCGCTGGCGAGCTGGACCTATCACTACGAACACAAGGAGATGATCAGCTTTGACGATGAGACCGTCGGACGATGGAAGGGCGAGTATATCGCGCGAGAGGGCCTGGGAGGCAGCATGTTCTGGGAGCTGAGTGGTGACAAGGGCGGAGCGCCCAGGGAGGGCATGGAAGGTGGCCCTGGAAAGGAGGCACAACCTGGACGAAGTCTCGTACGAGTGGTAAAGGAGGCGATGGGACAGCTCGATGCAGAGCCAAACTGGTTGCGGTATGAAGGAAGTAAGTTTGAGAATCTGAGAAACGGCATGTCTGGGTAGTTTTACGAGAACTGTACAATACAACTTATGCAAGTCCCGAGTGTTTTTTTTACCCTCGTGATCTGTGTCCTTGTGAGCTGTAAGATCATGTAAGAAGTCGATCACAAACTACACACGTACGCACTGAAGCCAGACTCAGAAAGCTCACGCGGAGTTGACAAAAAAAGAACATGTTCGATGGCTAATAAAAAGAGCATATAGATAGGACAAGATGATGCTTTATTCTGGCGTGATGCCAATTCCGACCAATGCCACCCAGCCAGACAAAATACCCTCTGCCAGACGGCCGACTAGAAAATGGACAACGGTACCATCGGCGTCCGAACCGCTGTTCACGCGAAAGTAAAACTTGTTCTGCAATTTTGCCAGAAGGACGGATAGTTTGGTGAACTCATTCGAGTTAAGGACCTTGAAGGTTGGAGGAAGCGATGTTGGTGAGTGCAGCTGGCCAGCACTTATCTGCCAAAGAGATGAGCACCAGGAAAAAAGGTAAAGCGGGGCCGATAACGCGCCCGTCGGGTAGAGTCAGATAAGTTCAAGGCGCGAAGGATGTTATCTTCGTGTCCTTCGCTGTATGGACCGGTTCCAAGCCAGAGACAGATGTCCCCGAACTCGTCTGCCTCACTTGACTGACCCGCGAGTACGCTCCCGCATGCGTTTTCATTGGCTGTACTATTGGCAGCAGACGCGAGGTCCCTGAGGTACACGCGGACCTCCGGTGGAGGTGCTGAGATTAGGGACGCGACCTTGATGATGGAGGAGCTGCGGTAAAGGTGGGCAAGCGTTGCCTTTTGATAAGTGTTTTCAGTGTCAAAGACGAATGCTGAGGAGAGGTTCGTTCTTCCGGTCATGATGGAAAAGTGTCGAGGAAAGTGGGGCTCCGTTCGGGTCGTCGGAACGAAATAGCTCCTTCAACTCACGTGATTTGTTGACGGGACGGGCGGAGTATTGGCGGCCCTCAGCTGAACTTCTCAAAGCTGGCGCGGCGACCACGCTGTTCGACGCTAGTCACGCCACGGACATGTGCCGGAAACGCATCAGTTGCCGCGATCCGTCACGCCTATGTTCAGCCTAACTCTACATTGGCCATTTCAATTCAGCCGTAATCTCTTCTTGTGTAATCCAACATGCGTCATGGCCTGCACTTCCTGGTTGTGACGTGTCCTGCTGTCCTCCCAAATCTAGTCCAAGACGAGGTGTTCCAGACAGGTACAGCCTTGGTACAGCTAGTTGAAATTTTTTTCGACATCTCACTCGAAGCCTACGACGATCATTCGTATGTGCTTACAATAATCAGCTCTTGTATTTTGGGGTTGCAAAAACAGGGCCGTGGCCACGCAAAAATGATCTACTTTGTATCGTACACGGACCGTCCAAGAAACCCGTCCGGGGCCACTCTCTCGTATACACTCCAGGGATCTCATTGAGTTGTAATTTCCCAAAGATTGGTTGGCACTCAGGTCAACTTTAATGATCATGACCAAGCGTCCAGTAATGCCTCCCTGAACTCGGTTTTCAGCTGAGTCCTTCCATGTCCCAACCCACTTCCTCGCCCTGCGTACTGCACTGGTAGTTTTCAAGACCAGAGCTTGCATCCTACCACTCGAAACACGTTGAACCCTTCACCGCAGCCGGCCCTGAGCCGGGGCAAGTTTTCACGCTCAGGCTCACAGCCCCTCCTGTTACCAGTAGTTAATTACGCTCGGCTCCGCGTGCCCATCAGACGCGTACTTAATCCCCCGTACTAAGTTCAGAGCCGTTACTGTATCAGACTACCTCATTTGTCTTTGGTGGACTATATCGCCCGCACTCACCATATCTTTTACGGAGACTTCCTAACCTTTGACTTTCTAGGTTTCTCGTTGAGCTCACACTATCAGATGACCCTTGCTGACCCCCATCAAGCCAATGAATTTTCTGTTGACCCGTTTTCTCATTCCGTTCCGCACCAACCTCATAACGATGCACAGCAGAATGTTTGGGTCAGTTTTCGACATCAGGGCATTCTGCCTTCTACAAATGCTCATTCATCAATGTGTATCCCCCCTCAGGTCCCGCCAATGGCGAACCTGAAGGCCATACCTCCCCCAGTCAGGGGTGTTGCAGGGCCAGGTGGAACAAGATCCGCACCACTTCGACGTGGCCTATCAAGGCGTTGTAGATTATCACCCTTAACCACTAGTGGGTGTTAGCATTGCTCCCATCCATCTACTATCGAGCCTCCTTTTGATCAACGACATTCGGGCAATAGAACCCAGCATATGTATTCTTCGATGTAGGACCCGCCCAAGGTATCCCGGCATAAGTACAACCCAACGCTCCAGTAGGTATCGATTTATATTTTCCTAAATGCATGCCCAAGACGTTTCACCGCAGGTCGATCTAGAACATAACCCCCTCGGCTACGTTCCTCAGAATAATGTACCGGGCCCTGTTCAAGCTGCCTTTCCTTATCCGTTTGTTCACTGGGTCCCTACCCCTTAACCAAGCAGGAGCAGAAAATCTCCGACAACTTGCCAATCGTTATTTGCACCACCCCGATGCGCAGGTTGGTATGGTCAGCATGGAAGCGGGTGCCGCTGGTCGATTTAAAGTGGTGATCATGCTCGAGTCGCATGATGTTTTCTGAGTCCATTTTCGGGGTGTTGCTTTCGCTACCTTTAGGGAGGCATTGAAGTAGAAGACTCAACAAATCTATGTGAGTACTTAAGGGAATTAACAATACTGTAGTTGTATAAGCTAGCTTCCTTGCGCTTGGAGTGTTCCTCGTCTGGTATCTACCTTCTTGTTTTGTGCCTCGTCTGTCCTTCCGTGGTTGCTTGTCTCCGATCTTGTCCACCATATTATGCGCTGTCCCCACATCCTGCATTAAATTCCGATGCTTGGAGACAACCTGGTCTTGGCGTACTTAAGGCCTTGAGGACCTGCCGGTAGCTCTTTTAGGATGTGTGTGCCGTCAGACTCCATGGCTCACCAACACTCGAGACGTAAGACGCGTAAGGTCTCAGTCAGAGAAGTTGAGGTGATGTATCAAGTATTCAATGATAGGGGATGGCATTATAAGTGTGCAAATGTAGTTCTATACCACCTTTACAATAAATATGTGTGGTTACAAACCGAGAACCCAATCCTCTCTAGCGAATATCCTCACTGGTTGGATGACAATCAGCGCAAGGTCTTCTGAAGGACAAACCGTATAGGAATCGAAAATACGAACCTGAAATTGACCCAGTGCGCTCTGAGCGACGAGGGCAGTGCGTCTGCTGACGGGAGTACCTTCGTCAATCTTATCGGCCATGGTGAGCCACCAGCGAAGACGGGCTTTCAGCGTAGTCTTGTTCAGGCCGTCAGTCGTACTAAGTGTGGCACAATCAGCTTGCGGGACTGAAGTGCACCAGATGCACATACATCCCCCTCTCCCAGAGTGCCTCGAGCAACTCAGGATGTGTCAATCGATCGCCCATGCCTTCTTTTGCCAGAAGCCCGTCATCGACGACCACAGATCCCAAGTACTTTTGGATTCTCCTCCTACGCCGTAAATCGGGACCCCACGTCGACAGAGACAAGAGACTGTGCAGAGAAGAGTAATGAGCATGTTCCTCGATCCATTACATCAAAATTGACTTTCCCACAGAGCCCAATGCTGGAGATGGTGCTCGGCAGCGATGACGCTAAGGCTTTTGGTCCTACCTTGAGCACATCTAAAAAGGCATCAGGCATTGTTTCAGCGTAAGAACGCTGCTTCTCGCGGCGCTTTGCATCAATTCGTTCGCGCTGGGAAGCTAAGATACATGTTGACGGGAGCATGCCGGGTGCGTACAGAACGATGAGCGGGATGACTTCCTCAAGAACGAGAACGATCGCGACGAATGGTACAAGTCTAAGTCGTGGGAGGTCAGAAGAAGAATAGCTAAGCTTGAGGGGGATGGATGAATACCTTGCGAGGTCACTCTTATTTGTTTGAATGAATCGAGATTCCCACCGAGAAAGGGGTTCCCCGCCTGCATTCACCCGTGCTTGAATCTCTTTGGCCTGCCTTCGATGTGTGATAACTAACTTGAGACCTCGAAAGTAGAATTTCTGAAATGAGGGGGTAAATGCCGACTCCGAAAGTATATTATCAACGGACAAATAGTTCCTTGGCCTGGTGCCAAAGCGTCGCAACTTTGCCCGCACCTGGAGGCGGGCGTGTAAGAACTCCATGAATGTATGCTTGTTTCAGGTCTTCTTTCATAGTCTCAACTATTATGTTGGACGGCTTTGCGGTGGATGATGTAAGTTGGGAATGAAACGAGGGGTTTGTCGTCGGCAGTTTCTTAGTCCTCGGAGACTGTGAGCTGGAGGGAGCTATTGGTGGTTTGATGGGGCCGGGTCTCAGTTCAACCTTGGGCTTGAGAGTGGCAGGCGGTATCGTGTGGAGGCTAGAAGCATCTTTAGACTCTGGGGTGGTCGTAGGGGGAGTGGAGAAAGAACAGGCAGGCAGGAAAAATGTCTGTGAGTAAGTTATCGTTTTTCGATACAAATGAAGGGCGTTGCTCGAAGATGTGGATATGGGTGCGATGAAGGTGACACGAGTGGAACCGAACACGAGGCCAGGGCGACGATTGTGGGAGAGCTGGTGATACCTGCAAAATAAAAGAGTAGAAAATGGATGCTGAGACGGCCAATGAGATGACTGACCTGTGATGCAGACCATTTCTTCGCAATGGGCTCAACATCTTGCTGAGCTGCTCAACTCGACGAGACGCGCAGAAACACACGACTGGCCAAATCCACGTGATATGTATGACATAATGCTCATTTTCGTCGCAAATCTCCAGACACGACTGTCAAAATACTGCTACTATCGTCTATCGTTGCACCGTGACGATGTACTAATCGTGAATCCTCTGTTTCCCCACCGTTTGAAATCCTCTGCCTTAGCTACTCTACAGGACAAATGTATTAGAGTGTACAGACCATTTCCAGGTGGTTTGGCCGTGGGGGCAAACCAAGGGGCAAACGGAGCATTATTCATGGAGTCCATTGTTTTGGCGAATGTCACAGAGACTCACGCATGCCGAGCCAACAACAGTGGAGTTTCAATATTAATTTCAATGATTGCTTACTGTACGGGTGGCTCACGAGAACAACACGAGACGCAGTGTCTGCCACTGGGTGGCATGGCACGACTTGGCCGTCAGTGCCGCAACGACGATCCAGGCTATGAGAGTCGTTTACAGGCCGTACTGAAGGGCTTGTCTAATAAAACTTACTCAAATGCTACTGAAGCAAGCCGGTCACAAAATGTTCGATCTTCCCCTGCTCCCCATTATCACGCACCAATCTCAGTTCCACAACAGGTCTTGCAACAGGTTGCACATCAAACATAAAGCTTCATTTTACACACTCCATGCAGGCCCATCTTCCAGGTCGCACTGAGTCGTTCATTGATCGCTCTATATTCCCGCACTGCGCCACTGTCCTCTTGGCTGTCCTGCTCTGCATCACGTAATATCACGATTCACGAACTCACGAGGGCGGAGATTGAAATGGGCACTGGGGTTGCCGTGTGACCAGTGTGACCGACAAGGACATCGTCACGGTGCAACAACGATAGACGATAGTACTGTAGACCTTAGTTGCCTACGCATCTAAATCCCTCGGTTGCTGCGATCACGATCATATTTACTCCCTTGCCAATCCTTATCCGACACACCCCTCTCACACCCCATTCCCGTCCTGAATATCGCCGTCCCGGGACAACCTTCCTGTCGACACCAGCTGCTACGATGCATTGAGGCACTCTATTACACAAGGGCTTTTATGATTTACTAGCGCTGATCCCGACCCCATTCCCCTCTCGGGTTCTCTGGGGAGAAAGTGCAAATCCAACTCCAGATGTAGTAGCTAGTCCGCAACAGAGGATATGCCCGCCGCATAAGTGTATACTAGCAGTGACCCGTGCTATGCACGGAGTATGAAGGGATTACTGGCTTGAAATTTAAGATAAGTTGTCAGTAGTTAGGTAGTTGTGACGGTGGGATATGGGCCGTGCTTAAATGGGGACTTGGCTGCCTTGGCTGGCAATTGGAGCTCACGCAGGCCGGTAGATGTTGCACTTACGTACTGTATCACAATTTTATTACTGTCAATAACAATTGGACCACAAGCTTTTTTACTTGTGCGACTTGTTTGACTTATTTTCTCTTTTCTTCTGGTCAACCAAGCCGAAAAGTGCCGAAAAGCCGAAAAGAAATCTGTAGTCTTGCTGTTCGTGATATCAAACTTGGTCCCTCTCAAAGTGAAGTTACAGAGCGACACCGCCAGGTTAGTTCCAAGCATCTGGAATTCAATGCAGGGTACGGGTACAACACATATAATACGCATAGCAAGACTGGTGGCAAGCAAACATCATAGGACAGAGGCATGAAACGAGAACCAGACGAGAAACAGTACAAACGCAAGGAAGCCAGTATTGTTAATTCCCTCAAATACTTAAGTAGACTTGAATCTTCCTTGCTAGAGGTAATCTATGGGGGAGCCGGGGCAACGAAAGCCGCACCCCGACAAAAATCGGGCTCAGAAAATATCATGCGACTCGAGTATGATCACCACTTTAAATCGACCGGCCGCGCCCGCTTCCACACTGACCATACCAACCTGTGCCTCGGGGTGGTGCAAATAACGACCGGCGAGTCGTCGGAGATTTTCTGCTCCTGCTTGGTTGGGAGTAGGGATCCGGTGAACAAGCGGATGAGGAAAGGCAGCCTGAACACGGCCCGGTGCATTATGCTGAGGAACGTAGTCGTATGGGTTACGCTCTATATCGACCTGCGGTGAAACGTCTTGGACACGTATCTAGGAAACATGAATCGGTACCCACTGGATCGTTGGGTTGTGCTTGTGCCGGGATACCTTGGGCGGGTGACGCGGGTCCTACATCGGGGAATACATATGGTGGGTTCTAACGCCCGAATATCGTTGATTAAAGGAGGCTCGGTAGAGTTAAATGGGAGTTACTGACACCTAGTAGTGGTTGAGGGTGATAGTCTACAACGCCTTGATAGGCCACGTCGAAGTGGTGCGGATCTTGCATTCTACCTGGCCTGGCACCCCTGACTGGGGGAGGTATGTCCTCCCGATGGATTTCAGGTTGGCCATTGACGGCAGGCGGGATCTGAGGAACACATTGATGAAATGAGCAGTTGTAAAGGCAGAATGTCCGATGTCGAAAACTGACCCAAGCATTCTGCTGTGCATGGTTAGGTTGGTACGGAATGAAAAACGCGTCAACGCTGTCAACAGGAAAGTTATTGGCTTGCTGGGCCATCTGAGATCTGAGCCTCCAACAAAAAAGACGAATGGGGTTAAAAGAAAGCAGCTTCTCGTCGGACCTCTCTAGTACGGGTTCAGTACACGGATTTGTGTGCGACTCGGTGCGACTTGCACAACTAAGGCCGGATCCCCCCCGTCTTTTTATTCGACGTCCCTCGTATTTGACGCCATCAGACCGGCTCACAGTTGCCTGATATGAGGCACCCCCCTTGCTGGCAGCCTCGAGGCTCCAGTCATTTCCCATGAGGCTACCGTACTGGCCATCCTTGCTGTAAGCTCCTTTCATTCAAATTCCTTTTATCTTCGATCCATCCCGCTAATCCCCTTGACGCCATCAGACCGGCTCACAGTTGCCTGATATGAGGCACCCCTTGGCATATTCGCTGGCAACCTCGAGGTTCCTATGAGGCTACCAAACATTTCTCCGTTTGAAGCAACAACCCAGCGGGTCCTCTGAATCTGGTCATCCTTAAGCATTTTTCCCATCCTTACTGTGAGCTCCTTTCATTCAACTTCCTTTTATCTTCGATCCATCCCGCTAATCCCCTTCCGGCTCATCACCCTCACATCACCGCCCTCTCGATCTCTTCCTCCAGTCCACCACCACCATCCAACACCCACGCGCGCGCCATGCCTTTCCACCAGGAAGGTCCCTCACCCCGTGCTTCTGTCACCTGTCAGCCCTACCCCGCGCCCCGCGCCCGCGATAGAAACCAGAAGCCAACGGGGAGAACTGGCCACTGCCGCCGTAGATAGTGTGAAGAAGTCTTCCCGGATCAGTCCATCTCATGCACCAAGGATGACCCGTATCAATCCTACCCACGCCATTTTTTGGCGACAACCTTCTAGCTCTATTTTAGCTACCGCAAAAATGTACGTCCGTGTACCTTTAGCTATGCCCATGCGTAACAGAGTCTCTGAACCTAGTAGGGATTAAGTATGTGTCCGCTGGGCATGCGAGCCGAACCCGAAACGGGAGAGGCTGTGAGTCTCTCGCCTCGAGGACTACTGGCCGTGGTGAAGGTTTTGCGAGCGGTAAGATGCAAGCTCGGTCTTGCAAACGGATCGAAAACGTGGAATCTACCAGTGCTTACACGGGGGGCGGTGAAGTCGGCTGGGATACCATTGAACTGAAAAATGAGTTCAGGGAGGCATTACCAGGCGCTTGGTCATTATCATGAAAAGTTGAATTGAGTGCCAAACTTCTGGAAATTACAACAAGATAGAATCTCTGGAGTGTGCATAAGAGAGAGCGGCATCCGGGCGAGTTTCTTGGACAGTCCGTGGACAGTACAAAGTATATTATTTTCGCGTGGCCACGGCTATTTCTGCAACCCAAAAATAGGGGACGTTCAAAGTTGGTGCATGCCATCGCATTTGGATTCCGCATTCCAGTTTTTGTTACCACAAGTCGCCGTTGCAGGAGGACGCATCACGACCAGGAAGTGCCATGAGACTATGCAAGAAGACATTACGGCTGGCCCATTCAAGTTGTAGTGATACTCTGGCTGGATCGGTACCAGCACGTTGCACTGTACTCTGGTGTTGCGCCGTCAAACTCCGCTTGTTTATGGATTGCGGCAAGTCCCATAGCTATCTTCCAGTGAATCTTCCAGACGGCTTCCAGACCCTTGTCCATCGCGCGGTGGTACCGATCACGCATATTTACTCCCTTGCATATCATTATCACACACTTTTCCGTCCTGCCTGGGCTGAACCTCCTGTCGACGAGGAACCACCAGCTGCTACATTACGTGGAGGCACTCTATTCACAGGGGATTTTATAGCGCTAATCCCGACACTCCCTCTCTGGGGAACACGTGCAAATCCTCCTCCACATGCGGTAGCTGGTCCGCGATACGAGGATTTACCTGAATCTAATAATGCCCCTTCCGTCAAGTTTGCCGTGCAGTTGTCAGTCTACCATCCCCTGGCTCCGTGTCATCAAAGAAGGCAAGGCGAATTAGTAAAGACATGGTGTCCAAATCTACGGGTTTTGTGTACGTTTACAATCGCTGCACATCTCCAACTCTTAACCTGAACTCGAGTCAGCCATTTAGTGCATGCATCTGACGCCGATCAGGCGGAGGCCCTTTTGACTTGATGGGGTCTTGATAGCCTTGGCAAATTGGGCGGTCAGCATCCTTCTTCTCGGAATCGAATTCCCTTTTATCACCCTCACTCCTGTTAGACCCACTCTGGGCTATACCAATCAAGGCTCGAGTGCGAGAGGCAAACCAGTCTCGTGCAATTAATGAGGTGGTCAACGCGCTCACTGTTATGGCGGTGTACGTCAAATGGGATCGATCTTCATCTGCCTGTCTGTAGGGCGCTGGTCTACGGATCGCAGTTCCACATACACCGGTGGGTCAGTCAGTGCTCTGCCGTTAACCAGATTTGGGTGGGGGTGAGGTGGGACCGTGGGGTAGGGTTCGCCAACTACCATTGGTAAGTGTGGACCAAGGTACTAGTACTACGATCCCCAGGCTAGTCCTTGCTGATGGAACGTTCTGTTACGTTCTGTTTCGGGGGTTTTCAAAACTGGTACACCGGCTCCGCCGTGCGCGGTTGACTGTTTTTGTCTGGATGGCGCCACTGAGAGATGGACACAAAAAGTGTGGGTACAGTTCCTCCGCATCCATCGCATGCTGATGTGTTAAAACATCTCGACCTGCTCGTCTCAACTCCTGGAACTGACTCAGACCCCTCTAGGCCCCGGCGCAAGTTCCCCTCCACCTTCCCGCCGCCTCGCCCTTCTCGAGAGAGAACGCAAAGTAATTTTAGGTCGACATATTAAATCAGGGGTACCCTCGCGCTTCTTTCGTTTTCCCCTCCGAGTCATTAGATCATTCCAAGACATGCGCCGTCGAGAAAAGGCATACGCAATTGTTACATGGTTGCCTTTTCTGGACCCACCACTCTTGGCTGTTAGTGAGCCCAGCCTTTCGTCGCCCCCAAATTGAGAAGAATTTGTCTTCATATGCGCCATATTAAAGATATGTCACACGATTGTAACCAAGGACGTTGCAACAGGCTGGTTCCCAGCTTCCTCTAGGCTGTTGTCCCGACGCGATGTCATGCCAGCACTTACGAGAATTAATATCCTGTCCTCAAATCCACAAGCACCATTCTTGCTTAACAGAAATGTCTGGGTGTGCAGCAGAACATTCGAGACCCCGGAACATATACTACGACTAACTTACCAGCATGATGGTATAGTATATCGCCCTGCATTTCAAGGGGGGCCGGTACCTGTTTGTTGTGGCCAGGCTAAGTCAAATGGGATGTGACCATAGCGCAGACCCTTCACTGTGAATTGTTGTAGCCCTGAAATGGAACCCATAATCGGTTGATTCCTGAACTGTGCTTTACTAAGGGGAGGCGGGTTGATTTCGCAGTTCGCGTGGACCTTCTCTGTCATGGGACATAACAAGCGGTGCAATCATAACCGAGATCACTTGTATGACGCACAGCATCAAAGTGAGGTTAAATTACGATAACCATACAGTAGCGTAGGAGAGCACATGCTGATTGCAAGGGGAAATTCCAGTGAGTACAATACGATGTGATGCAGAAAATGGCGTAGCATATGAGTCTCTAAGCGGAAGAAAACATCAAAAACATCTAAGAACAATGGACTAGAACGACATAGTGAATAGGAGATGACTCGGAGGGAAGAAAGGGTATAGCACTAGCACATAGTAACGTAGTTGATTCTCAGCGCAAACCGAAATTAGACTACGCTCACGGGATGCCCGTCTAGTGATAGGGCTCACTATCTGCTGCCTAGGGTCCATGTCGGCGTGGGATCGGCGTGGGGTCTGCCGCTAGGGGGCGAGGGAGTTTGTCCGTCCGGATCTCATCATGGCCGGCAGCGGGGAGCGAGAAGTGTAGGGTCACTTAGCTCCAATTATCAGAATTCAATGCAGGGCATGAGGACAACACATATAATACGGGGGACTAGATCTGTGGCAGGACAGACGAAGCACGAAACAAGAACGTAGACACCAGACGAAAAACGTTCGAAGCGCAAGGAAGCTAGCTCATACAATTACAGTATTGTTACTTCCCTCAAGTACTCACATAGATTTGTTGGATCTTCCACTTCAACGCCTTCCTAAATGTGATCTCCAGGAGAGCCGGGGTACCGTAAACAGCACCGCAACAAATACAGAATCAGAAAATATCGTTCAATTCGAGTGTGATCACCACTTTAAATCGACCGGCCGTGCCTGCTTCCATGCTGACCATACCAACCTGTGCCTCGGGGTGGTGCAAATAACGACTGGCGAGTCGTCGGAGATTTTCTGCTCCCGCTTGGTTGGGCGTGGGGACCCGGTGAACGAACAGATGAGGAAAGGCAGCCTGAACAGGGCCCGGTGCATTATTCTGAAGAACGTAACCAAAGGGGTCACGTTCTAGATCGACCTGCGGCGAAACGTCTTGGACAGGCATCTAGGAAAATATGAATCGATACCCACTGGATCGTTGGGTTGTGCTTGTGCCGGGATACCTTGGGCGGGTCCTACATCGGGGAATACATATGCAGGGTTCTATTGCCCGGGTGTAGTTGGTCAAAAGGGGGCTCGATAGTAGATATATGGGAGTGACTGACACCCACTAGTGGTTGGAGGTGATCTACAACGCCTTGATCGGCCACGTCGAAGTGCAGCGGGTCCTGCACTCCACCTGGCCCAGCAACACCTCTGACCTGGGGAGGTATATCCTCCGGATGGCCTTCAGGTTCGCCATTGGCAGGAGCGGGAGGGACCTGAGGAGGGATACACATTGATAAATGAGCACTTGTGAAAGGCAGAATGCCCTGATGTCAAAAACTGACCCAAGCATTCTGCAGTGCATACAAAGGATAAGCAGGATGTGGAGCATTTCTCTGCTGCTCCTGTGCAGGAGGGTCTTTTCATGGGGTCAGAGGTCGAGGGAGCGGCATTTACCAGCGACCAGCGGTCACGTACAATAAGGCGGCTCATATGGCACAGGAGTAGAGCGCTGTGGATTAATGTAGTTTGGGTTGGACACTGTGTCGAAAGGCGCGGGGAGCGTTGAGTTCAAATGTGGATGTACTGGAGCATCATAAAACAACGAACCTGGGGAGTCAGAGGTTGGGAAAGCTATGGTGAGTGGGGGTAATATAGTCCTACCCTGTTCCGGATACAACGAACGGCTGTGAGAATTGGTGCCAGTGTGGCTCAGTCTCGACTGCCTTCCGGGATTTGGGTAATTGTGGTGGGACATAGCTAGTTGTTACAGAAGAAGACAAATAACGTAGTGTGATGAGGACTCCGAATCAGTACCAGGGGGTTATATGTATCCAATGGGTCTGGAGCTTAACTACTTATAGCGGAAGAGGCTGTGAGTCTGAACGTGGAACTCGCCTCGAGGACTACTGGCCGTGGTGAAGAGTTTCAACGTGTTACGGGTGGTAACTCAGCTCTTGCGAACGGATCGAAAACGTGTAAGCTACCAGTGCTGTAGGCAGAGCGAGGAAGTGGGCAGGGACATGGAAGGACTGGACTGAAAAATGAGTTCAGGGAAGCATCACCCGGCTCTTGGTCATGATCATGAAAGTTGACCTGTGCCAAACTTTGGGGAAATTACAACACGATGGGATCTCCGGATTGTGCATGAGAGAGCGGGACCCGGAGGGTCTTGGACGGTCCGTCAAACTAGATCATTTTCGCGTGGCCACGGCCCTGTTTCTGCAACCCAAAAATAAGGGAGCTCGTTAAGCACATACATACGATCGGCACGGGCTGGGAAGATCAAGTCGCCGTTGCATGCTCGGAGTGAGGTGTCGGAAAAAAATAAAGTCAACTAGCTGTATATGTCTGGAACACCTCGTCTTGGACTAGATTTGGGAGGACGGCAGGACACGTCACGACAAGGAAGTACTGGCCATGATGAGCTATGCAAGAGGAAACTACGGCTGAATTGAAATGGCCACTGTAGAGCTATTCTCAGGCTGAACGACGCAGCCATGACGGATCGCGGCGACTGAGGGCGTTACCGCCACGTGTTGTGGCGTGGAGCGTGGTCGCCGTAAAGTAGCTGGCCCGCCACAGCCTTGTCCGGATGGCTGCGATCATTGCAGGTCCCATCTCCTCACCAATGGCCAGTAGACCTTCCAGACCCTTGCCTACTCCCCCCGGTCCCGTAAATCCCCCCAGTGGCTCGGATCACGATCATATTTACACCCTTGTCTATCCTTATCGCACCCAGGCTCCGCTTTCCCGTCCTCAGTACCGCCCCCCAGGGCCGAACCTTCCTGTTGACGAGGAACCACGTGTCATCAAAGAAAGCAAGGCGAATTAGTAAAGACATGGTGTCCAAACCTACGGGTTTTGTGTACGTTTACGATCACCGCACATCACCATCTGTATGCATCTGAGTCGGACTGATCTGACGCCGACCAGGCGGAGACCCTTTTGACTCGATGGGGTCCTGATGGCGTTGGCAAACTGGGCGGTCAGCATCCTTCTTGGAATCTAATTCGCTTTTTTTTTCACTATCACCCCCGTTAGACTCTGGGCTATACCCATCAAGGCTCGAGTGCGAGAGGCAAACCAGGCTCGCGCAATTAATGGGGTTGTCAACGCGCCCAAGGCTGTACACCACTGTCCAGCGGACGCAGAGGATGCTCCTTTACGTGTGGTCAACGGCATTAGCACGCAAACCTTGTCTATGATTACTGTAGCTGCGAGGGAGAATGTACATCTCTCTACTACTGATGGAATTCCTGGTCGTCCCGAAAACTCTACCATTAGATGGGGTGGCGGTCTCGTCGCTCACCCCGAGGACGAGCCCACTCTGAAGCATTCTGAGAACAACCGTTTGTACTAACACGAACCTAAAAGGGTTGTCACACTGGCATCTTCCCTTGCAACGTTACTTCTGGGCCACCTTCCTCTACTTCGTCAATCACCTTCGCGGGAGTAACGATGACCAGTTATGGAAAGGGATATGCTGAGTACGGGCTTGTTTGAGCCCCGGAAAGAGTATCTACGTGCCTGTTGACGGCAGAATGAGACATATTGCCTCCGTTAACAACGTCGGAAAGTTGTCGTAAATGCATTTGTTGGACTAAAATTCATTGGTCATGGTGAGGTTGCCACTGGGTGACTCGATTGGTTGAAAACACTCAATTTGCCGCATACTAGATGCATTTGGGGTCGTGTCTCTTGGGAGAGAACCAACCACTGTCAAGTTGTTCGCTATGAAGTAGGTGTATGGTTTCCTCGATGAGCTACACATCACACAACGCCTTGCTGTCCAGTTACATAAGGCAGATATGCTGAGGAAGAGCCAGGAGGACCACGTTCGTGCTGAGATGAGATGAGATTAGATGAGATGTATTGAAATCCGCATCACGTGTGAGCTCCCCAGGAGCCGCGGAGTGGATTTCTGATGCTGTACTCTAGTGTCCAGGACTGGGACAATCTCTTCCTAGTGCGTCCGCGGTCTTCTATGCGGCTGTTTTCCCCTTTGATCCCATGACTAGCAGGTCGGTTCTCGAGTACATGGGCGGAGGCGATCTCCCTCGATTTACTAATTGAACGGGATACTTTCCCAGAAATTTCACTCGTTTTTACGTTGCGGAAGTCCGCACTCCCCTTCTCGTACTGGATGGAACGCCGACTTATTATTCCACCAGATGGTTCTAGCTATAGTCGTATCACGAATTCGGTTTCTTTCATCGTGATGTCAAACCAGATGGCGGTCTTTCCTCGCCGTCTGGCGGGATGCCCGAGAAGGCATGTAAACGACAGGTAGCTACTCTGCAAGCTTGAAGGCCGCCTGGGCTCACAGACTTCGAGCTCAGTTGTTTGGCCAAATACAATGATCGTGCAGGCCAGGCGTAGCGCCTTCACCACACCTTCAGGCCTTCAGGCCTCAGGGGTTACCCTCGGTGGTGGTGGCGCTGAAGTGGTCAAAACAAGTCGTGCTGAAGTTTCTAGTTCCTGATTCTCCTAACACAAATTTCTAGGCACTTTCTTTCTTTCGTGGAATTGACTGGGTCCATATTCGTCAGTATCCCGCGCCATTTCGTCCTGAACTCCATAATCCTGAGGACACTTGGCACTTTGACGACGATATACCAACCCCAGGGTATGTTAACCTTCCAGCCTGAGGCGGGGGTTCGATCATTTGTTTAGCTACTTGCCCCACCTATGTCCGCGCAGAGGCACTCAACCCGGAGCCTGATTCCTACGGTCAAGGAGAGCCTATGCGGGGCCGTTCGACACTACGCTCGAGCTCGAGCCAGGGCGTGCGATTTCAATCATTCAATATGATTCATAATTAGATGTGACGACTGATTTGATGACCCCTTTAACGATCACCTGAGTTTGCCGGACTGCGCATTTTTGTACATGGCCGCTGTATCCCTCCTACTGTATCCCCCTTACCACTCCCCTACCTCAGTAGCTTCATGGCTTTTACTACCTGTTGCAGTTGTTTGCAGCCTGTCCTAGGTCTGCATCGGACCTGCAGGATAACCCTAGAGATACCCTTAATGGGTATTTTGGTTGTCAATCAATACTTCGTATATTCGTCTTTCTCGGCTGAAATAAGAATCGTTAGCGGAGACGGAGACGGTTCCGCTATAGAGAGGCGGAAGTCACGGTGGGACGTGAGCGCGTGAGCGCTTGAGCTCTTCACATGCTGAGCCCTGAGATCAGCGTGAGAATGTAGTCAGTACAGCAGGCAACTCGGGCGTGTATCCTCTGACTTTTAGCCGGGTACGGAACGGTTCGGCCCGGTACGATTACGGAATCACTGCACCCGTCCGTGAGTCGTAATACTACGGAAATTACCGAACCGCACCGTTGGGATACGGCCGTCATGCCGAGGTTCGGCAGATATAAGGACAAAATATTGAAACTATGGGGGATTGAATCAGAAGCTGTCTCTTGGTACAAAAATAGAGGATACCATGTATTGGTGTCTGTTTCTGCTCGTGCAAAGCCAGCAGCACTGTTTTCAAGACTGTTTTACAGGTGGCAAGTCATGATCAATGCTGTGACCACCGTGACGGCTCGGCTTGTGCCGTGATGTCAATAGCGCCCTCTCGCCTCAAATGCGAGCTGTTTTCTTGGCACCCACCCCCTCGACGCACACCTTTGCCCCTGTCTTCAACGCCCCTGCGCACACCCTTGTGCACGCCTTCGATGCCCAGTTCCCACTACCCCTCCCTCGTGCCAAACTCGAGCGGAGGGGTTTGTTTCTTGGTTCATTTCTTACCTTTTAGACAAATGTTGTATATCTTTAGTCAAATAAAATAAACATAGTCTTCCCAGCATACCCCAGCATCGCTCCTACATCATCTCCTTGTCACCCTGGATCATCAATTTTAATAGAAACTCAGGTACTCGTGGAGAAATCGCGAGTACTCGCACTCGCACATCGAGCTGAGTACGAGTGGCGGTCCGGGGAATTCCCACGAGTACCCGTAGCTTCGGCGACATGTACGGGTAAGGTTCGGTTTCGGCCGCACCGATACGGTAACTATGCAGGTCCGGCCGTAAATGGCTCGGCCGGAGCCGTAACTAAACCGTATTTAGACGGCCTGGCCCGTAAATCATCGGTGAACAGCCCTATAACCAACCCCCAAGATACATACCAAGAACAGGCACTCGCATAGTACATGCGGTTGCCAGCTGATGCACCGTAGCAGAAAACTCGTCTTGCGTACGAGACACGCAAGAAGCACGCCGCTATGTTGGTGCGACATCACAATGTTCTCGCCAACTTGCAACTAAATATGGCTCGACTGCCGCGCGGGCGATCGACCCAAGGCGAGCATTCCGGTTGTAAAATTTCGCATATTGCCAAAGCCTTAGCGTCATCGCTGCCGAGCACCACCTCCAGCATTGAGCTATGTGGGTAAGTCAATTTTAGTCTGCAATAGATCGAGGAACATGTTCAATACTCTTCTCTGCAGTCTCTTGTGCCCGTCGACGTGGGGTCCCAAATTCCGGCATAGCAGGAGAATCCTGTGGTCGTCGATGACGAGCTTCTGGCATCGACGATCGGCGATCGGTTGAGTTGCTCAAGGCACTCTGGGAGAGGGGATGTATGTACATCTCGCGCAATTTAGTCTCAGTACGACCGACGGCCTGAACTGAACGAGACAACGCTGAAAGCCCGTCTTCGTTCAGTTGGTGGCTCACCATGGTCGTTAAGATTGACGAAGGTACTCCCGTCAGCAAGCGCACTGCTCTCGTCGCACAGAACGCACTGGGTCTGTTTCAGGTTCGTATTTTCGACACCCATATGGTTTGTTCTTCAGAACACCTCACGCTCATTGTCATCTAGTGACGATATTCGTCAGAGAGGGTGCGGTTCCCGGTTGAAACCGCGCATATTTAATGTAAAGGTGATATAGAACTACATTGCAGACTTATAATGCCCCCCTATCATTGAATACTTGATACATCACCTAAACTCCTCTGACTGAGACCTTGCGGGACGAGCGTTGGTGAGCCGAGGGGTCTGATGGCACGCGAAACCGTACACATACCAAAAGCGCTAACGGCGGCTCCTTAAGTATGTCAAGACGTTCCAACTCCTACGGTCCCAAGGCGCCAACATGACACCCTTTTGCGCCATACTCCACGCCTCCTTCAGACCTTCCTCATCATCAGAAAGCGCCCTGGCTACCGCGCGCAGCCCGATCGATGCGCGCAAATCGGCGATGTCGCCGTTTGCACCCCCTTGGGAAATGACAGCTCGCGCGGCGGCGGGCTCGCCGCATTGTAGCAGCAACGTGGCCAGCGTACGCCGGGCGTCTTCGCGGGCGGGCTCGACGTGTGCGGCTTTTTGTGCCTCACCCAACGCCGCTGTGAGTTTTCCCTGTGGAGGAGTATCACCATCATTTCAATTTCAATATTGGCATGGTTGGCCTCGTGGTTAGGGCGAGGTGGGAGAAGGGGTGCGAGGGTGCGACGACGTGGGACGGCGGTCGTTTGCTTACCTGGCCAAGATGGTGCTGTTTCAGGATGTACGAAAAGTTGCGTCGCGGATCCCGTCTGTGGCGGAGGTCGAGGGGAAGCGATTTGAGTTCGGATAAGGCGGCATCGATTAGGCCATCGTCGTCGGTCAGAATGCCCATGCCGGCGAGCGCGTTGATCGCGGTCAGATTCTCCGGGTCCTGCGTGATGCTTCATCCCCCCCGCCCCGGGGTTGTGATCAGCAGATGCTTTTCCGACTACGAATGAAAAAGAAAAAAGTCTTTGTGGAAGCGCGCGTACCAATCTAATAGCTGGGTCTTTGCAGCCTCTCGTCCCTCCTCTGTGCCTATAGCCCACAGCGTCTGCGCTAGCAGCACGGTGACATGCCCGCGCATATGCAAATCGTCCCCCGCCGTGACGAGAGCCGCCTCGAAACTCTCGAGTGCTTCGTCCAGCGCGCCGAGCTTGAAATTCGCAAGGCCAGACCCGAAGAGACATTGCGCTCTTAGCACCTTCTCCTCCCCTTCTTCTGGCAAAAGTCCGAGCGCGGTTTGGAATGAGCTAAGGGCATTTTCGTAGTCCCGCACGGCGAGGCGCAGCCGAGCCACAGTCGTGTTAGCGATGATATACTGCCGCTCGATGATCGGGTCCTCGGTTTCCTCGTACGCCGTCTCGAGCACGGTAATTGCATGATCGGTGCGATCGATGGCGAGCTCGATGTGGCCGATGCGCTCACAGACAAGACCAAACATATGTAGAGCGGATGCGTCATCTGGGCGCTGCTTGAGGTATCGATCGAGGGCGAAGAATGCTGGGAAAAGATCATTTGGAGATGCGCGGTGGTTGTGACCGGCGCTGAGGTACTGGCCGAGTTCACGTCTGGAGAATTCGATATCAGCTTCGGGCTTGAAAAGTACTGAATCAGCGATCATGCAGGTGCGCAGTGTGTTACTGACTCACGACGTCAGCTGACAAACTCACAGCATGCTCAAACAGCATGCACGATTCTGCGTGATTCCCGTTCCGCGTGGCGATTAGGGCTTGGCCGACCCATGTCATAGTGTGATCCGGATCTAAAGTTTGTGCCTTCAGGAACGCTTCGCTGGCCAGCTCAAGATCGTCGTGGTAGAAGCAGAGGAAGCCGAGGCTCGTCCAAACGTCAACATTCTAATTACCAGGGATCAGCGAAATCGGGCAATCAGGCAAGGAGCACGAGCAGTCACCTTGGAGTCGATTTCTAGCGCCCGAATGTAGGCGTGTTGGGCTTCTTTTGGCCGAGACACGAGATTCATATCGCCCAACGCACGCCAGTAATTGTCTTCGCCTGGCTGCGCGCGGATAGCTTCCTTGATAGACGCGAGTGCCTGCTTCAACGCCTTATCCCGTTGTTCGTCCTCCGGAAAAATCCTCCCTGCGAGATTGAAGAGTGAGAGGCCAAAGTCAAACCAGGCGCTGCCCGTAGCGGCAGCCCCAAGAAGACCAAGTGAAATGTGGTGGCTGTAAGCTGCTACAGCAACCTTCAAGGCATCCGTTGCCGTGAGGCGATCGTCGGGAAGTTTAATTGGTATCGTCACGCTTCCTGCAAGTCTATCCCCAGAATCTGACGTTAGATAGCCGCATGCCTGTGAAAGAACAGATCGGACGGCAGCTTCATCCGTGAAAGAAGATACACGCGAGAGGTAGTAAATAGCATCTGCGACGATCTTCCACACGAAACTATGGAATGACGTGTTGGTGTCCAAGAACTGAAACGAGATCCGCAGGGCAGCCATGAACGAATCTTGCGCACGAGATATAAATCCAGTAGAAAGCTCCGCGAGACCGAGATCGATATATGACCGTGCGAGGGATGTCAGAACACCAGGCTCGTTTGGTTGAACCTGTAATACAGAATGGAAAGAGTCGATCGCGTCCTGAAACCGCCCTGTTTGTCGGTGAACATCCCCTATCAGGAAAGTGCACATCCAGTCGTCTGGCCGTAACTCTCCGGCATGATGAAGAGCTTTGAAGGCAGCGGCGTGCCGGCCGGCTTTAGAGTACGATTCCCCCAGACGAACCCACGATGGTTGGTCCTCGGGATCAGCACGAAGGGCTACCTGGAAAGCCTGGATTGCGGAAGGTAAATTCCCTCGATTCTCCTCTGGGTTAGTCCAGCACCGGTGTTTTATAAAAGGTAAGAAACTTACCAGATGGACCACCCCAGAAGCTTTCCACGCCCATGCATTAACCGGTAAATAACGACCGGCTATGATTTCCTGGGAGCCTTCGAATCCTCCTTCACCTTCAATGGTCCGGTTCGTTATGACTTCAACGAGATCCCACTCTCGCTCCTCTGCAAAGCCTTCGGCAAGCCGTCTGGCAGCATCGCCCTCCCTCGCGTCTAGCTCGAAGGCTTTCTGAAAACATTTTGATGCTCGAATTGGATCTAGTGGGTTCGCTGCTTCCGAATAATAGATCCCAAGGGAAGTAAAAGCGGGGGCGAAGGACGAGGAGTGTTTGAGAGACGTGATAAAGTGCTTAAATGCCTCCTCCCGGTGGTCAGCTATGAATCGTTTAGAAATATGGCGTGATAAATTGGGAACCATTCACTCACCTCCCACCTCCCAATAAGCTCTACCCAATCGCCACCAGCACCGCGACCTATCCTCATCGCTGTCTTCTTCATTCTCCAATAATTCGATGACAGCTTTGAGCTCAGCAATTGCCCTATCAGTGTGGTTCAGCTGCACTTCACACCAGGCATGTTCCTCCTGTGCACGTATACTGTCGCGGGTTTCTTCCGCGTGACCATCTGACACTTGAGAAAAGCAGGATGCTGCTTCAGACCACTTCCCAGCGCGCTGTAAGACGTAGCCACGACCCATAAGGCAATTCACGTTGTTCGGGTCCTCGGACAGTACTTCGTCTAATATACGGAGGGCCCTGGTGTGATGTTTGGGAGGATACAGGTGAACGAGCGATGTTGCCAAGGCAACATTGAACGCTTTTTTGACACTGAACAGAGTCATCAATTAGGCTTTTGAGCTGTGAAATTTACACACAAGATCAAGTCAGAACCAGTGTCGACCCGATGGGCTTTAACTAGTTCTAACCCTGCTTCGGATACAGTGATGGTGGTTTGATAGTCTTGGTCTTGTACATACACTTCTACCATTACCCTCCGTGCAACGATTGACGATTGTAAGTCCGATTCGGTTTTCTGTTTTGCAAGGTCTAGAGGTACGCAGCGGGATACAATAGGACGAAACGAACCGAGATAGCGCTAAACACATCGTCTATTGAGGCGGAAGGTGTCGCAGTTTCCTTTTCGTCCGAGAGAGGGACACCCAAATAGGCCAGATAAACGGAGATGAGTCTTGCGAGCGCTTGTTCAGGAAATAACTTCAGATATTGACGCAGAATATCAAAATCATATTCCTCTGGGTGGTCAATCGGGATATGCACAGTCAAGTGGAAAAATTGCAGTACCGATGACTTCGCAGTCTTGTCCATCTATGAAAACCGACCATGCCAACTCGTCTGCGATACGCAGCAAAACTACACCGCTGATCAACTTCTCAACTTCTATCGCAAGTTGTCGTTTCATGGGGTCATCGAGAGGTAGAGAAAGAAGATGATCTCGCTTGTGGCGAAGTTGCTTCGATTCTGTCTGACGACGAAGCTCATCCGGAGTATTAGGGTGGTTGAGAATTTCATCGTATAGAGAAGGCAGCTTATAATGATGGCTGAATGTAAGGATGCAAACTTGAATAGGGTACCATACCTTCGAACGTCCGTAGACTTCTCGTATGACTTCATTTCTGACACTTTGTGGACTGCCAGCATGCAGCCGTTTGCGACGATTGTCTACTTCCTTCTCCAGCGTCTCCATTTCGTCTAATTCGTTGAGAGATACAATCTCTTCCAAGATAGGTAGAGAATTATATACTGCTGCCTGACTTGAGGCTATTGTAGTCAAAGTTGGGTTTGTCAAGTCAGGGACAGGAAGGGTAGATAGTGTGGGGTAAATCGCGGAGTCTGGAAGATACAGTGACAGTGCATCGGCCAACTATAATAGATAGTGAGCGTCGCCCATGATTCAGGGCATCTGGGAGACATGCCTGATGCCGAGATCCGTGTTCTCTACGCAGGTCTATCAACTTCTGGACTGCATCGGCACACTTAGTGGCATCGTCGCTAGCGCCAAGTCATCATGGAGTGCGTTCGATGCTCAAGGAATGCGTACGAATTTCCGAAAAGGATGGCAAGCTCTAAAAGCGTGTCCGCACAATCATCCCACTTCTTGCCTTGTTCACATGCCTTCCACAAACCCTAATGAAGACAATAAACATATAGACCCGGAGGAGGTACGCGGTAGTACCTGCCATCCGAGGTGCTGCTTTGGGTTTAGTCCAATAGCGGATCGAAATGCCTTGAAAGGTAGAGCGATACATTGGCTTCAGATCAAAGAAATACAGGGGGGAGTACAGTTACTTGCTCGCTTTGATCGATCCTACCAAGCTCCAGCAAAGACCGCCCAAAGAATACCTGACTGCAGACCGTCAAAGCGTGAGATCGCAACACACCGTGGAACGTACGCTAGATAGTTCTCCGGTTCATCCTCGAGAATTTGCAGACTGGTATCGTGCGCCGACTGGAAGTCCTTTTTGTCAAACGCCTCTCTCACCGCCTTGAGCTTCTTGAGCTTGGGGTTTTTTGAGGACATGACGGCACCGAGGTCAGTGAAGGCAGCCGGGCCGGAGGTGTCGTCAGTTGCCGAGGACGAACACAGGTTCAGTTGCAGAACAACACAGCGCGCTTTGCGTGGCTTGTTTCCACCTCCCTCTTTCAACACCGGATTAGCATTGATACCCGTCCTACCCTGGCGCACAGAGGGAACAATAATGTTATCAACACTCCCCACCGTGGACGTTGTCGTCAAACCCGGGGGAACAGTTGGCGCCTGGTCTTCTCCCGTTTCCGAGCTGGATCTCGAAAAGAAACTGGCTGTGCAGGTAATCTATTAATTCCGTGCTGTCGTCGTCTTCTCCTTGCTAAGTCATTACATTTTAGCTGGTGCACCTAGCCTCCCAATTTCAAGCCAGTGATTATGCCTGCGCTAAATTCGGTGCTGGAGGTGAGCTATATCTAATTGTCTGTACGTTAAGAACGCTAAATGCCTGGGATAGGGTCTTCCCTCATCTACATACCACTGTCTATTAACCTGCCAGATCACTTCCAGCTACTCAAGGAACGCCAAGCATCGTATGCAAGCACTGAGGCCTGGTGGTTATGCGAGCCAGAATTCCAAAGGACGGATTCTGATACGACGCCCCACGAACTCGTACCAAAACCACATTCGTCACACTCTGTTCTTTTCTCTCAAGCATCGCCTAATCTACAACATGAACTGCGCTTCGCCATAGATACCCCCCTGATCCCGTCTGCGTGGTTGAGTAGGGAATTTCCTCTCCCCAAGACGTCTGATACCCATCCAATCAGGTGTGTTCGCCTTCTCTCCTTCTGACCATCCTTTCTCAATCCAGTTCAGTGTTTCTGCTATAATACCAGAAGAACTTTTGTCTTCAATATCTTTGCACATCTCTCTAGCTGACTCCTCGTCGCCAACCATCTTCAATATCCATCCTGCCTTCTCTTTGCATCGACTAGCTTCTCTACCGGATCCAATGCTTACCCCACCATCTGTTGTACCAACACCTTCTATGCGTTCCGTCAACAATGCTCTCTTGCCCCGCGCTGCTGCACCGTCCATAACGCACCTGCAAATATGGAGCCGTGTCTCCATGAAGAGTGCGCTCCAATCTGCTCTCGCTACTGACATTCATCAACCCGTTCAACCACTTGCTCCGGCTCCGAAAGATTCTGCTGTGCCACGGTTACCACCCTTGGCAATTGGCAATATAGATCTCATAGGCGAAATATTCAGCACTTCTCATTTTGAGTTCGATGTAGATAGGCCTTCCGGCGCTGGCCTGCAATCGCGACATGAGCGCACATGTTCTGTTCCGTTTACACCCACGCAAGGCGCATTTCCAGATTCGACGCATGTCAAGTACCTCCAGAACAAGCGCTCATATCCGATGTGAGTTGGTTTATGGGCCGTTTGTCTCATCGCTAAATATACACATCGTTCCTGTTTCAGTTCACCCTTGCCTTCTCTTCAAGGGATCGCGCGTCGTCCGAAGCTCGGGCATTCAGGCTCATCGCTGATGTCGCACCGTACTTACGCCAATGATTCATCACAACATCCATGTCCCGCCCTCGGTAATCTATATCTATCATCTTGTCCTGGTAAAAAAGGTGGGGCTCACGTGATTGCTGCATTTGGATTTGGATTCACTAACGATGTTATTGTAAAAGTACGCCTCACGGGACCTGTGCGGGGGCGGGGTGCAATTTGTCGTGACCTCAAGCAGGACTTACGGAGAGTCAAAGCACTAGGCGTTGGATGCATCGTCTGGTGCGCTAAATTTTGACCTACTTCATAGGGTTTGCACCTTATCGACATACAGTTGCCTTGATGACGAAGAGCTAGAATTATTGGGTGCATCGTGGCCAGATTACTCTCGAGCCGCGCGGGAATTGGGGCTCGATATTCTCCGGTGAGCTGGACAGGAATAATGGTTTATATATTTTTCTAAATCATCGCATCTTGTAGGATTCCGATTCCGGAAGGGCTAGCTCCAGCTTCGCTAAGCTTATTTGACGCCCATCTTACGCGACTAATATCCGTCTATACGCTTGCCGGTATCAATGTTCTGGCTCACTGCCGCGGGGGTGTTGGGCGTGCTGGATTGGTGGCTTGCTGTTGGATGCTCAAACTCGGGTTGTGCGGGTGGGCGTCGGCGAGTGACCATACGGAACCCACAGACGAAGGGCGGGTGCGCCGAGACACGCTTGAGCAGGTGGAAAGGGCAATCGGGATTGTTCGGCGACGGCGCAGCCTCAAGGCGATTGAAACTTACGAACAAGTGAAATTTCTCGTTGGATACGTTGATTATCTCCGCGGCAACAGGTAATGATATGCCCATATACGTTACATACCTATTACATAATATGAGAGTAGAAGCGCGATGTTTCGAGTTGTGCGATAAATATTATTCAATTATTGCTTTCCCCGTGTGGTCGCTGTTGTCGCCTTCTCTCCCTCCGTTTCGTTCGCTACGATCGCAGTCGGTCCCTTCTTTCTTTAGCTTTGCCTTGATTGGCCGAGTTTTTCCTCTCATTATCCGCCCCTCTTTTCTTCATTATGGCCGTGCACTACAACCAAGATGACATCCCCATCCCTACCACCACTCCAAGACATGGCCCTACAATGCGCAGAGCGAAGACCCTCACTCGTCCAGAGCGTGGCGTTGCCCCCCCACCCCTCATTAATCCGCAGTCACAACTATCCCCTTTTATCCCCACCGAGTCAACACCATCTTCCAGTGATCCATGGGTCATCTTCTCCCGCTTAGTTACGTTTTGGGCACCCTCGGTCCTCTTAAGCTCAATAGGAGGCCTCAAGGACAAGGCGGTGCGGCAAGCGTGGAGAGAGAAGATGGCTTTATGTTTTATTATTTCCATTCTATGTGCCAGCGTGGGCTTCGCAACAGTGGGCCTACAGAGAGTCCTTTGCCCTCAACAAACACTAGGGACTGAACAATTTATCAGTCTTGGCACCACATCGGGCACTCTCGGCATCCAAGGCTCCATGTTCAACATCTCCCAGTCCAAATCCCCGGATCCCAGCATCGACTTCTTTACCCTAGCAAAACAGCTCCCTGGTCAAGACATTACAACATTGTTCACCCGTGACGCCGCGGACTTCCCCCACTGCAGCGGCCTCTCTTACCGTATCGCCGTAGACCCTCCCTGTAATACCGCCACCCCTTGCCCCCTCGGCGCGCTTAACAACACCGCCACCTTCAAGGATGCCCAGCTAGTGAACATTACTCGACCGGTTGGTTATGACTGGGATCAGGTGTCCGCTCTCTCCAACTACATCGTTCTTGACGGACAAGTTCTCAATCTGAACCCGTACATCAAGTTGCACCCTAATCCCATTCCGGGCGATGACGTCGACATCGTGCTTCGTACGCTGTTCGCAACACCGGGCACCAGCGGTCGTGACGGAACCCGTCTCTTCATGAACAGGAATGACGTCCGTACAGCCGTTCCCTGTTTACTCCAACGTTATAGGGCGGGAAGCATCGACAAGATCACCCCAGGATGCTTTGTTTCCCAGCTTCTGCTTTACGCAGGATTGATCGTCGTCATGTCCTTGATTCTAGTTCGATTTGTAATGGCCTGCGTATTCAATTGGTTCCTTTCCGCTCGCCTTGCCGGCAATCCTGATGTCTCGTCTCTCAACCGCTCAGCAATCAGCCCTTCTGTTTTACCGGAGGGCGCCAATGTTTCGATTGACAACAGGGATGGAACTGCCCCTTGGGCACTTGATGGAACGAAGAAGCTCACCAAGCCATCGAAATCCTTGCGATCATTCCAATCGGCTTCCTCTGCAACACTGACAAGTTCCACTGCAAAGGACTATGTCGCACCTATCATGAGCTTGGCTCAGATTGGTGCCGAATTATTTGCCGTGTGCTTGGTTACTTGCTACTCGGAAGGAGAAGAGTCGCTTCGGACCACATTGGACTCCATCTCATCGACGACCTACAGCGATCAACGGAAGCTGTTGTTCATTGTGGCGGATGGCATGATCACTGGTGCTGGTGAGAAGAGGAGCACACCAGATATCTGCGTTGGGTTGCTAGATGCCGATCCAAGGTTCGGAAACCCCACACCAATGAGCTACATTGCGGTTGGATCTGGATCGAAGCAGGAGAATAGAGCGATGGTCTATGCTGGTCATTATAGTGCGTGCATTTTCTATCGCACCTTGCTTCCTGACTCAACTGACGTATTCTATGCAGCTATCGCCGGTCGCAGGACACCGACCGTCATTATTGTCAAGTGCGGCACGGAGCAAGAAGCTGCAACGGACAAAAAGCCCGGGAATCGTGGAAAGCGAGACAGTCAACTGATTCTCATGAATTTTTTTTCTCGTGTTACGTATAATGACAGGATGACCCCTCTGGATTTCGACCTCTTCCGTAAAATCCACGTATTGATGGGTGTCACACCCGATTTCTTTGAAGTATGCCTCATGGTAAGCAACTTAGTAATTCCTTGCTGACGGGAATCATCTGACCTCATTTGTCGTCAAGGTCGATGCGGACACGAAAGTTTTCCCAGATTCTCTCAGGGCACTTGTTAACTGCATGCAACACGATCCAATGATTATGGGGGTGTGCGGAGAGACTCGTATTGCCAACAAACGACAGTCGTGGGTCACTGCCATACAGGTGTTCGAATATTTTATATCCCATCATATGGCCAAGGCATTCGAGTCCGTCTTTGGTGGCGTCTCATGTCTACCTGGGTGTTTCTCCATGTTCCGTCTCAAAGCACGCAAGTCTTCCGGAGATGACTGGGTTCCGTTGATCATAAAGCCAGAGATCGTAAAGGAATATAGCCAAAGCGAAGTCACAACTCTACATCAGAAAAATCTGTTACTCCTTGGCGAAGATCGCTTCCTAACGACCTGCCTTATTCGTACCTTCCCCAACCGCAAGATGATGTTTCTTCCCCAGGCTAAATGTCGTACTGTTGTCCCAGATACATTCTCAGTACTCCTCTCTCAGCGCCGCCGATGGATCAACTCTACGATTCACAATCTCATGGAACTCGTACTCGTGCGCAATCTTTGCGGGACCTTCTGTTTCAGCATGCAGTTCGTCGTATTCATGGACCTCCTTGGCACAGTTGTCTTGCCCGTCGCTATCGCTCTCACATATCTTCTCATCGCTACCGTTGCCTTGTCACCACCAAAGACGTTCCCGGAAGCTATTCCGATCGTATTGCTCGGCGGTGTTCTCGGTCTTCCGGCTGTGCTTATCCTCATCACGACTGGCAAAGTTGTATATATCTTCTGGATGTTCATCTACCTCGCCGCGTTACCCATATGGAATTTTATTCTCCCGGTATATGCTTTCTGGCACTTTGACGACTTCTCCTGGGGAGAGACGAGGTATGTCCACCAAAATGTGCAAATATGTCACACGCGCTGATGTTATGAACAGAAAGGTTGAGGGCGAGAGAAAAGGAGAAGGACACGGTGAGGGTAAGGGCCACTTTTCTGGAAATTCCATTCCGCTACGGCGGTGGGAGGACTGGGAACGGTCGCGTCTTCGCAAGCTGAAACGGGAAGAGCGACGACGCCGTGAATTCGAACGTGTGCACCCGTCTGGATACATCATTGGCGATCAGGAATATCTGGGCGTTCGCTCCGAGGTTCACAGCACCTATGATGGTTCAGATACCGTTTCTGTGACATCCTCAGAAGACCACTGGGGCCTACAAATCGGCGAATACAATGAGAATAATACACAATATCCATTACCACCACCAGCTCTACACCCTATTCCTCAACACAGGCTAGAGAGTGCCAAAACCATTGACGAACGGGACCTTGAAGCCATGCTTGAATCCGGTTGGGATCCATCGCCGAGTGGATCATCTGACAATCTACACCCCGCGCAGCCGCGATTACCACTACCCACTGTACGACATATGGGTGGCCCAAGTTACTCTCCAGTGGTGCATCATCCTCCCTCTCACACCAAGTCTCCAGTCTCACCTGATCGACCATCACAGGGGGCCAGCTCTGCGGTTGGACATGGGCAAGATTGGAAGACACACGTAAAACGGCGGAGTGGTGGACAGCGAAATGATTACGGGCCCTTAGGTCCGTTAGATCCTGAGGCGAAGTTTTAGGGACAAGCTGGCAGGGTCAGCTTGTAAATGTGATTTTAGTGGGAAGTTTCGTCACAATTATTCTTGCACCGAACAGTTATACCCTCTGACCTCTTATTATCTGCACTTGCATCTCCCGCGTACGCCATCCGCAGGTCATAATACGCACATCATCCGTACTTTATATTTAACAAACTTGACCTTGCTCTCTCACATCTTGATGACTTTTTGCCTTATGCTGCTCGCCTGTCCTCCCTCCTTTGCAGCCCTATCATTCGTAGTT
>WHVB01000097.1:0-29980 GCA_015178965.1 Russula ochroleuca
TCACCGTTCTGCCGTGGGATAAGATTTCAATGCCGTCGTAGATTCGATGGGCTCCTTTTTGTCCTATGGGTCCGGAGACCGCAGCAATGTTGGCCACGGCGCACAAGCTTCGTACCATGATACACGAATGGCAGAAGCCTATCTTCGGAATTTATATGGACCACCAGATTATTGGCATGGCTATGGGGTCCTATCAGGTCGGATATTGACGTTTGTTCCTTCGCTCTTCTCGGTGCAATCACTTTTTGCTGACTGATGATGTAGTCAGTTCATGCAGTCAAAATCATCGGTTATGGCCTGCGACTGCAAAACCCATTCCTGGACCGGTGGGAAACATTTTCGTCAACACAGCGATTCATCAGCTGAAGGCATCAAGTCAACATCGGAACCGTAGTTAGATAAGTTGCGCTCCAGCGTTGATCGATGATGAAGTTGAATACGCGACGAATTGAATCCGACTACTGAAAATTTCCCCGAATCGGAAGTCAAAGAATATGTCATCGGTCATGTGCGGTGATCACATACATAAATAGGTGAGCCAGTTTTACTGTAATGACACTCAGGTCACAGGGGCTCACAACTCCGAGCCGCAATCCGGCTTGACCCAACCTCCTTGCCTCACTGGCAGGTGATCATAATATCCACCGTATACACATCCTGAGCTAGCATGCAGATGCCAAGTCGGTTTATGCTACTTACGTCGCCATCAACCCTCGCCGTTGGCAGCACACTGGCACCATTGGGCGCCGGTCGTTCTTTCGTGTGGACACCTGTTCTGTCAAGGAATCCCTGTTCTGTCAAGGAATCCCCCATTACTCGGTTCTAGTCAGTACATTCGGGTGATTCGGCGCAAACAAGTTGAGGATTGGGCTGAAACGATGGAAAACGCGTCTGTGTTGGTCAAAGTAGCAGGTGAAGTAATAGCCCTTAACCCGATTCCCCGAATGGACGCTGTCCGGGCCTGACCCCAAGTGGTAGTCAGAATGCAAGATACAACGGCGCAGCTATGTCTCAGAGCTCAGGTGATTGAGGTGAACCATGGACATGACGGTCAAGTACAAGTAATCGGCGAACCAGTTGCGCACATGGTAGACGATGACTTACTGTCGTTCGAAATCTATTTGCCTCTATCCTACACAATAATGTCATACAAATGTCATACAAATGTCATACAAATGGGCATGATCGTCACGTTAAGATATTACTATTACCTGAGTCTCAGGAGCCAAGTAATGGGTGTGAAGAAGAATGGCGGCTACTAAGTCGATGATGCCTGAACCACACCAAACATAAATGTAATAGAAAGTTAGATACGGAGAGCACTTATAAAACCCCAAACCGTGGCAAACTTTTCAAGTGAGAACCCGCAATGGGATGACTGGCAAGGTGTCGTGCGACAACGAGCTGCTCAATGGTATTCCGGACAGGTCCCGACGGGAGTGGCTCCTCCAAGAAAAGGGTTTCCAGGGCAGGTAACACTTCTGTCACACCTTCTCCGACAATCTCCTGCAAGGCGATAACGATATGTGGCGTAAATTTCTTGCATATGTAGAGACTCTTCACGGAGGAAAATGGACGTAAAAGTTCCAGCCATTGGCTGCTCTCGATCGTGGTGTCGTTTACCCAATGCAGTCGCGGACCTGGTCCACTGACTCCACTCTGGATGTAGAGGTGTTCCACCGCGGAAATGAGAGGCAGAGGGAAGTACGAGCTGCAGACCTGTGCCAGGGACGAAAGCTGCAAATCTGGCTGACTGCATAAGATTTTGAAATGAATCCTTCCATTAGGTGTCTGTGGAAGAGTGACCGAAATTTCCCAATCGGAAAAGATCACATGTGCCAGTGCTTCATCGTGTGCCTTGAACTTTGGTACGCGACTGAGGAACTGGGTGAGTTGGGGACTCACTAGAGCTAGAGTGTCGAATGTCGGTTGAGGGAAAAAGGTTATATCCAAAGTATCGAGTAGAGGGGCATCGATCTGGGCCACGAGGTCCTCTAAATACTCGCCGGCCCCTCCGAACCGCAACTCGGTGAGAACGGGGAGGAGAATGCGTGTCGGTGATGGCAGACGTTGGCGTTTCCGGTCGGGGTGACCTTGAGGAGATTCGAATCCAATGTGGAGAGTTTCGAGGCTGGTCAACACGGAGAGGCCAGCGACCATCGCGTCGGGTGAGATATACCCGGAATGAGGAATTCTCTGGAGTTTAAGGTCGACAAGGTGAGTAGCACACAAAAGCAGCGTTGGTAATCCCGGAAATGGAAAGCAAAACAGGATGAGCGTTCGTAGATGTGGTGCAGATCCACCTAAGAAGGAAGTGGGAACGATCGGCGCTCGCTCTTCGCACATGAGATCAAGACCTGTCAGTGCTGGGAATGGCTGCTGCATTATTCCGAAGACTTTTTCGAATTGCGAACTTGGAATGGCCAAAAGCGTGATTGTACTTATGCGATCTTTGAGTTCGAGTGCCGCGACGATGTTATCCACGCACGATCGTACGGAGACATTGCCCCATATGGCAATAGGCAACGGTGGCCAGACATCCAGCATCTTCCTCACCGGTGTTCTGACTTTGCACTGAAGTCGCAGGTCCAGGCGACGTGGTGATCCAAAGACGATACTTCGCCATGTTCCACACACGTGTACCAGCGTATACCACGCGTCTATCCTTGCTTCATCCAAATAGAAATCAAATATTTGTAGGAGGACAACATCGGGTAGCACGTCGATTGCTACATCGCACCAGTCAATAGTCGGCGCAGGCTATTGTGCAAAATATGTACATACATGGGCCTCCTTCGGTGTATTCATTCCCCGTCCCAAGATGCTTTTCGGTCGATGGTCCTTCAAAATGGCCATCTATCATAACCGATGACCTAGGGTGGCAAGGACTCAAAGAAGTTGGCAGTGTGATGGCGCCGGGGTGTGCTGGTGGACGTTCGAGATACTCTCGCTCAAAACTATTCGAGGCTTTTTTAGTTGGCTCAGAAATCCGGTGAGTGAAGTCCTTTGACATACCACGGTGAACTCATCGATAAGGATTCAGCGCTCGGCGTCGGGGCAAGGTTTGGTTTGAATTTATCCACCGCTGCAGTTTTATACAGAGCACGACCCCTATTACACACCTCAGTAATCCTAGGAAAGGTCTTAACCGCCCCTGAGTGCCATGCGCCCTGAGTCCGCGAAGCACAAATCCTAGGGCACAATTTGATCCCTCCTACCTATCGCACCCTGTTTGACAGCGTTGGGATTCTGTGGCGTGGGGATCCGAACGGTCCTCGACTTTGACCTTGCCTTCATGCCCGTGTCCGTTGTTGCCGCCACCACGGTAGTTGAGAAGGAAAACACCCTGTCAACTCTATCCCCGTGGGCTGCTTCCTCAACCTTGATGGCCGCCTCAACTTTGACACGCTTCGAGCGGCGTAGCGAGGCAGATGGTCCTATCTCCGAGTCCGAGTCGCCGTCAGGATCTCGAGCTTGAATAAAGTTAAGGTATGATCTGCTGAGCTCTGCTGAGATGTGAGACGCGTTTTTAGCGTGATGCATTTTCAAGAGTGCGAGGGATAGGTGACGCGCGAACACCGCGTAAGTAAGTTATGGCGAGCCAGAAGCGGGATTCGGAAATGATTTCAAAAATGCCGTAATCACACCCCAGCGCTACTGTGCCTTACCACGCATGGGCCACGTCCTGGCCCCGACCGGCAGCCAGAATGCAAGATACAACGACGTCACGGTGCGGATCCACGGACCTAACGGTTCAGTACTCTGAGTAGCTGCTAGCTAGCGAGCCCGTTGCGCACATGCTCGAGAATGACCTAGTTCGAAACTTATTGGCCTCTTACCCAAGTCTAGTACGCAATGATATCATACCAATGAGCCTGATCATTGTCGCGTTAAAAGAATACTGTGATTAGTGTCTTAGGGCCAAGCAATGAGCGTTAAGTGGTGTCTGGTGAGGGGATGACGCCAAGCGTGAATGGGTTAGAATGTAGAGAACATCGATCAATCATCATCCGAGTCGGTCTCGTTCGACGACCCGCCTGTTTCAAGTTCTTCCTCCGTCTCATCAAACGACTCGTCCTCTTCTTCATCCGACAATTTCTCTCTTTCCCAGTAAGAAACGGCAACTGGGTGGCCGGAAAGTTGTCGTGCTGCAACAAACTGTTCAATGGTTTCCTGAACAGGTCCCAATCGCAGTGGCTCCTCCAAGAAAAGATTCTGCAGGGCGGGTAACACTTCTGTGACTCTTTCTCCGACGAGCTCGAGCAGGTCGGGCACAATATGCGGCGCGAGTCGCCGGGATAAGTAAAGACCTTTCACAGTGGTAAATGGACGTAAAACTTCCAACCATTGGCCATTCTCGATGTCGTCTTCCCAATGCAGTCGCAGACGTCCGTATCCAAACTTAAGGATGTAGAGGCGTTCCACCGCGAGAATGAGAGGCCGAGGGAAGAACGAGCTGCAGGCGTTCACTAGGGACGAAAGCTGCAAATTTGATGGGCTGCATTGGATATTCAAATAGAGGTTTCCGTCAGGTGTCTGCGGGAGTGTGACCGAAACGTCCGAATTGGTAAATTCCACACGTGCTTGATCTTGTACCTTGAATTTTGGTGTGCGACTGATAAACTGAGTGAGATGCGGAGTATCGGATATCAGTCGATGGAAGAAGGTTATCTCCAACTTGGTGAGCAGAGGGGCATCGATCCCGGCCACAAGGACCTCCAGATATCTGCCAACCCCTGCAAACCGAAACTCGGTGAGAGCGGGGAGGAGAATGCGTGTCGGTGATGGCGGACATCGGCTTTCCCGTTCAGGGTAGCTTCGAGAGGATTCGAACTCAATGATGAGACATTCGAGGCTGGTCAACGAGGAGAGGGCAGTGGCCATCGCATCGGGCGGAATGGACCCAGAACGGGGAATGTTCAGAAGATCCAGTGTGACAAGCTGAGTGGCAGACAAAAGTAGTTTCGGTAATCCCGGAAATGGAACGTGATTCAGCCAGAGGTGTTGCAGACTTGCTGCAGATCCACCCAAGAACGAATCAGGAACGACCGGCACTCCGGCCGGAAATGGCTGCTCCATTGCTGCCAAAACGTTTTCTGTATGATAAGTTGGAACGGCGCGGAAAAAATCCGGATCCAGGAAATTATTGGCATTGGGAAACTCGAACTGATTGAACTCGGGAAAATCCAAGAAATCGATTTGACAAATGCGATCGTTGTGCTCGAGTGCCGCAATGATGTTATCCATGCCCGACTGGCGATGGCCACGGCTACATAAAAAAATAGGCAGCGGTGGCCAGACGTCCAGTGTGTCCCTCACTGGTGTCCCGGCTTTGCAATAAAGTCGCAGATCCAGGCGGCGTGGTGACCCAAAAGCAATGTTTCGCCATTTTCGACAAACGTGCACCAGGTTCTTCCACGAACCCATCCATACTTCATCCATATAGAAATCAAATATTTGTAGGAGGGCAACATCAGGGAGCACGTCGATTGTCACTCGGGCTACATCGCACCAGTCAACAGTCAGCCCAGACTTTCGTAAAAAACATATACGTACGCAGCCCTCCTTTGGTAGATTCTTTCCCAGTCCCACGCTTTTCGGTCAATGATCCTTCAAAATGGCCGGCCATCTATCAGAATCGACAAGCCTGGGTGGCAAGGAGAAGGTGGCAGGGCGATGGCGGCCAGGCGGTGTGCTGGGGAGACTGGATGTTCAAGATGCTCTTGATCAAATCTATTTGAAGCTTTCTTAGTTACTTTATACTGGTGAGTGAATTTCCCTTGACATACCACTGTGATTTCATCAATGAGGGTTCAGTAACGTTCAGTGTTGGGAAGAGATTGGTTTGAATTCTCCCGCCACTGCAGTTTGATACGGAGTATGAATTCTATTACATACAAGGCCATGAACTAACCTTATGCGTCATTGGAACCTTGTCACTGGCACAATTGTCGCTGTCGAAGACAAATGCCGAAAACGACCCCGGAACGAGGTGATATGAAGCGCGTTATAGTTGATCGCGCACCCTCCCATTCCAAGACCCTTTTTCAACGAACGAAGCAAATTTCACGGACATGGCAGGCGATGCCGACAACGAAACCTCAAGGAAGAATCAGATCTTCTGGGGCCATTTTTCGGTAAAGTAGAGTATACTGTATGCCCCACAAACGCGTACATACAGTTCCCCAATCTCATCACGCGATCTACTCACGTGGAGTCATGCTTTGTCAGCTATAGGGATTTGGCTAGGGTACCCAACTATTAGGATGCCCATTGCCCACGTCGCTCCTTGCCGTCCTGAAAGAGCACAACATGTACGTCTCGTTCTGCGCCCAGTGGGGTGTCGACCTTGATGAGCTAGAGAGCACGCCAAAAGTCACCCGCGTGTACTGCGTACGGAGCCTACATTATGGCTTGCATTACGGACGTCAGGATGCAGGGTGCGTTTCGAAGTCTCACTTTTCTCCGATGGTTCGACTAATAAGTTCATGTGTGTGAAGGAGAAGCTGCAGGCCTTCTGATGGCGCTAGCAGCGTGTTTTCTTGGCTGAGGTGAAGTCGGTCTGTGGCTTCAACGCGAGGCGAAGAAACCACGAAGTTGGGTAAATTTTGAGGACGTTCCATACAAAATGTGGATAGAGGACTATTCTTGAGAGAGTTACCAGGCTGCGGTCAAGGTTCCATGGCTATATCCCAAAATCGTTTCTCCAACGCCGTGTATCCCCCACAAATATCTTTCCACTGCAGTGTTCCAGTTTCTTGGGACTGGGGGGTCACGAGCGGCTAGGGCTTCGATGCGCTCTAGGTAATCCATAGCGGTCATGCTGCGTCCCCCAGCCTAGTTACTACATGCACCTAAGCCGATCTTTCATAACAGATGAAATAGAAACTCGAAGCGAAGCAACTTACCAACGTAAAATAGATTAACTATGCTACGGCCACAGCGGCGGGATAACTGGAATATAAGTGCTACACGGACTAAGCCATCCCGCCTGGTGCATTCAAGGACTTGATACTGGGGGAGATGCACAGGAATGAGCTTGAGGGGTTGCATGCAGATGAGCCATCCGTGGCCAGGATATCGTGACGGATATCGTTGATCTGCGGGGCGAGAGGCACGCCCGGGTGTACTTGTGATCACTTTGTGATCTCAAGGCAACAATCGATTTTCTTGATCGCGAGAGCCGGGTATTCATGGCTACCTTTGGCTGAACCAGCTTATGCCCAAGCCACTCCTCACTGCGCTTCTTCAAGCGATTTTTGGGATCGACATGAGAAGTGACATGCCACATCTCATGCTGATCCTAAAATTCCCTAACTAAAGTAGCTTTATGCAGGGATTCTAGGTTACCTCATCCCCGGGAGGGGTCTTCGATGCACGCGATTGCACACGTAGCAAAACAGGTTAATTTCTGTCAGGGCGATGATGATCAGTTGGAGAAGGTGGCTGTGCGTTACCGTGAAACCGTTTTTTTACAACGCATACATTCTGATTCTGATTGGGCCTCTTGACATGACGTCTGGAGACACGGACGATACGACGGTTTGACTAATTCTTCGCGCATGTCCTTCAAAACCAAAGAAGATATGGGTCATATGGCGGAGCGTACTGTATCCTCCGCTAGGGCCAGAAACTAGGACCAGGGCGGCGCCGAGCCTTCTTCAAGTTCTCGGCACCGCGATTGCAACGCCAAAGCTAAGAATTCACCATTTATTATGATTTATTTCAAATTTACCACTTCTTTGCGTCACCATTTTTTCTTTCAAATTGTCAGGCATTCACTTGCCAAAATGAAAAACAGGCTTTTGTCAGAGATGAATTTCACAATTGGTGATTAGGAGCTCACGGAGGTGTGCAGCCCGCTCGCCCGTATGCGTTGCCCAGTGCGCGCGCCGCGCCACGCAACTTTCCTTGGTCGGCCTACATGAACATGTGGGGTGCCGATGAAAACAACACTGTTAAGGTGTGGTTTACTACTGCTTCTCGCTTCCATTGCTATTTCAATTACGAAGCTCTTGTGCGTAGAATGGTTATCCCGGTTCCTTATTGTCGGTTACGGTGATCTTCCAGAGAAGTTGATGGTAATGGTATCCACAATCTCTACAATATCATGGTATCAGATATCAGCATCCGCAATTGATTCGACAGGTTAGAACTGTGGTCTGAATCCATACTGTGGTGAGTGGGACGAGCATCATACCACCTAGACATCGTCTGGCTCAAGAGTAAGGCTCGATGATGCGCTCGGGCAGGGCGACGCCGCTTCTTTGACAGTTTCAGAGTGGAGGCCTCCTCGATTGCGCCTAATCATTTGAATGATCACCAAAACGGAGCGAGCTTGTCAATCTGACAGACCGACAGATACACCTGGCCCAAACTAAGGAGATGGTTTATCTCTTTATAAACTCGGTCGGAAGCCAGGAGTGTAGGTTGAGCCTGCGATGCGAATCTTGGTTAGAGAGGGAGTCACAATGTCGCAGATAAACCCGCCCGTCCGTCCATCTTCTCATCTGGTCTCCTCGGGGGTCTCCGTAATCGGCTTGTGCCACTTCAGCCTGTTGGTGACGCGATGAACATGATTCTGTTACATAAACGTCTACGCCAATGTCCATGTTTCTGTCCGAGAGCCCATGCAATGACAACATTAGTGACCAAGGCGGCTCAAAGAGCGCAAAAGATCTAAACCATGGTGGACGGACATATCCCAAGCAGCAGGCACGCACAAAAAGGCGATCTTTGAGCCCCGCCAGGAAGCAAGACAAGCTCATTAACGGTCTTCGGCACATCCAAATCAAAGTCATCCCGCAGACGCTGCGCAGCCTGCCCTATATACCTGGCTTTTGTTAAACCCAAAGTTGGAAAGGAGGGAAAGGAAGGGAAGGAGACTAACTGTGTGTTCCGCCGCCAGAACCATCCTTTGTTGATGGCGTCGGTGATGACATACTCTTCGACGGTAAGAAGAGCATCAAGGCCGAGCGTGCCACCGAGCGCCACGCTTAGCTTATCCAATATCCACAGCCGCATCCGTCACTTCATCCTTCGTTTGTGACGAAAGCATGAGCGAGATGAGCGTCTCAAAGCGCTTATTCTACACTCATCACAATAAAAAAGAAATAAGAACCAAGAGGACGAGAGAGATAGAAAGGGCGTCCGTCGCGCGTTGCAGCGCGTATCGCTCACCCGTGGATACATCTCTTTCCAGTTGGCCGTATCACAGCCCATCGTGTTCATAGTAGAGGGGAAACGCCAGCGCATTTCCTTGATAGAATCGTACGTCTCGCACTTCAGGCCTCAGGCCTCAGGGGCGGGTGCGGCTTCTTCACGGCGAGTTTGACAGCTTTCGGCTTCTGTGGCGATCTGGACGGTGTTCGACCTGAGCTTGCTTTCTTCCCTTTGTCCGCTGCTGGCATCGCGAGACGAAAAACTCCCCGTCACCTCTATCCCCATGGGCCACTTCCTCAAGCTTGACACGCTTCGGGCAGCGTAGCGATGCAGATGGTCCCGGCTCTGAGTCGCAGTCGGGGATCTCGAGTTTGAATAAGGTTACAGTAGGATCTGCTGAGCTCTGCTTAGATATGAGACGCGTTTTTGGCATCGATTAGCCGCTGCGTCTCTTATGAATGCAAGGGATAGGTTACGCGTGTGGCCTGAGTAAGTTAGTCTCGGTTCCAGACGTTCAATAATCTAATCATGAGATTATATCGGTGTGTGAAAATTGGTTGCGTCCCGCAACGATATCATACCAATGAGTCTGATCATTGTGACGTTAAGAGAATACTAGTGTCTTAGGGCCAAGCAATGTGGTGTCTGATGAGGGGATGACGCCAAGCGTGAATGGGTTAGAATGTAGAGAATATCGATCAATCATCATCCGAGTCGTACGCCGATGACCCGCCCATTTCTTCGTCCATCTCATCAAACGACTCGTCCTCTTCTTCATCCGTCAATTTCTCTCTTTCCCAGTAAGAAATGGCAACGGGGTGACCGGAAAGCTGTCGTGCTGCAACAAACTGTTCAATGATTTCCTGGACGGGTCCGAGTCGCAGTGGCTCCTCCAAGAAAATATTCTGCAGGGCGGGTAACACTTCTGTAACACTTTCTCCGACGATCTCCTGCAGGTCGAGCACAATATGCGGCGCGAGTCGCCGGGATAAGTAGAGACTCTTCACAGTGGTAAATGGACGTAAAACTTCCAACCATTGGCCATTCTCGATGTCGTCTTCCCAATGCAGTTGCAGACGTTCGAATCCAAACTTAAGGATATAGAGGCATTCCACCGCGAGAATGAGAGGCCGAGGGAAGAACGAGCTGCAGGCCTTCGCCAGGGACGAAAGCTGCAAATTTGACGGGCTGCATTGGATATTCAAATGAAGGTTACCGTCAGGTGACTGCGGGAGTGTGACCGAAACGTCCGAATCGGAAATTTCTACACGTGCTCGATCGTGTGCCTTGAATCTTGATGAGCGAGTGATAAACTGAGTGAGATCTGGAGTATCGGATATCAGCTGGAGGAAGAAGGTTATCTCCAACTTGTTGAGCAGAGGGGCATCGATCCAGGCCACAAGGACCTCCAAATATCCGGGGTCCCCTGCGAATCGAAACTGGGTGAGAACGGGGAGAATGCGTGTCAGTGATGGCGGACGTCGGCTTTCCTTGTCAGTGTAGCTTCGACGGGGTAGGAACTCAATGAGACTTCGAGGGGATTGGAACTCAATGATGAGACATTCGAGGCTGGTCAACAGGGAGAGGGCAGGGGCCATGGCATCGGGCGGAATGGACCCAGAACGGGGAATGTTCCGAAGATCCAGTATGGCAAGCTGAGTAGCAGACAAAAGTAGTTTCGGTAATCCCGGAAATGGAACGTGATCCAACCAGAGGTGTTGCAGACTTGCTGCAGATCCGCCCAAGAACGAATCAGGAACGACCGGCACTCCGGAACGATCAAACCCGAACGCAAGGCACAACCGTGTCAGTGCCGGAAATGGCCGCTCCATTGCTGCCAAAACGATTTCCGTATACGAAGTTGGAATAGGGAAGAAAAAATGCGGATTCATGAAATTGTTGGCATTTGGGAATTCGAACAGATTGAAACCGGGAGGAAAATCCATGAAATCGATATGAGATATGCGATCGTTGTGCTCGAGTGCCGCAATGATGTTATCCATGCCCCACTGGGTATGACCACGGCTACATAAAGCAATGGGCAGCGGTGGCCAGACGTCTAGTGTGTCCCTCACTGGTGTCCCGACGTTGCAATAAAGTCGCAGATTCAGGCGGCGTGGTGACCCAAAAGCAATGTTTCGCCATTTTCGACAAACGTGCACCAGGATCTTCCATGAACCCATCCATACTTCATCCATATAGAAATCAAATATTTGTAGGAGGGCAACATCGGGGAGCACGTCGATTGTCACTCGGGCTACATCGCACCAGTCAACAGTCCGTCCAGACTTTCGTGAAAAACATGTACGTACACGGGCCTCCTTTGGTAGAATCTTTCCCAGTCCTATGCTTTTCGGCCAATGATCCTTCAAAATGGTCGGCCATCTATCAGAGTCGACAACCCAGGGTGGCAAGGAGAACGCAGGAGGGCGATGGCGGGGTGGATGTTCAAGATACTCTTGATCCAAGCTATTTGAAGCTTTCTTAGTTACTTTATAAATCCGGTGAGTGAACTTCCCTTGACATACCACTGATTTCATCCATGAGGATTCAGCGTTGGGACGAGAGTTTGGTTTGAATTCTCCCGCCACTGCAGTTTGATACGGAGTATGAATTCTACCTTACGTAAGCGTCATTAGAACCTTGTCACAAGTATTGACCCCGAACGAGGTGATCTCTCTCTACCTTTTTCAACGAACAAAGCGAGGGGTGTGCATTTCACGGACATAGCGGGCGATGCCGACGACCAAACCGACGACGAAATATTGTGTCAAATCTGTCAGGCCCGTGGCAAGAAGAACTCAAGAAGACTGTCTGGGAAAAGCGGCTCTGCTACACGTGACTTGGATAGCCTACACAACGACCTACACAACGATATCATACAACTTAATGATACAAATGAGTCGAGACAATTGTAACGTTAAGAGACTGGTGTTATAAGAGTCATGCAACGGGTGTCAGATGATGAGAAGAATAACGGTTGGTAAGTAGATGACGCGGAAACATAAATAGGGCAGAAAACCAACAGTACTTATGAATCGCTTGATGAATCACTAAAATTTCCTTCCCAGCGAGAAATAGCAACGGGGTGACCGGAAAACTGTCGTGTGGCAACGAACTGCCCAATGATTTCCTGGATAGGTCCTGATGGGAGCGGCTCCTCCAAGAAAAGAGTCTGCAGGGCAGGTAACACTGCTCTCTCTCCTTTCCCCACGAGCTCTTGCAGGGCGGGCACGATATATGGTGTGAAGTCCGAGGATATGTAGAGATCTTTCACAGAAGTAAATGGGAGAAGAAGTTCTATCCATTGGCGGTTCTCGATATCCTCTTGCCAATCATAAATACCATCCTTGAGGATATAAAGGTGTTCCACCACGGCGATGACGGCCCGGGGGAAGGACGTGCCGCAGACCTGCGCCAGAGACGAAAGCTGCCAATCTGACTGACTGCATGAAATTACCAACTCAAGCTCTCCATCGAATGTCTGTGGAAGTGTGACCGAAACGTCCGAATCGGAAAAGAAGACACGCGCTTCATCATGTGCCTTGAACTTTGGGGTGCGAGTGATGAGCTGGGTGAAATGGGGAGTATCGAATACCAGTTGATGGAAGAAGGTTATTGCCAAGTCGTCGAGTAGAGGGGTATCGATCTGGGCCATCAGGTCCTCCAGATATTCACAGACCCCTTTGAACTGCAAGTCGGCAAGAGCGGGGAGGAGAGTGCGTGTTGACGGAGGTGGACGTCGGAATTTCCGGTCAGGGCGACATTCAGGGGATTCGAATTCAATGAGGAGACTTTCAAGTTTGGTCAACACGGAGAGGCCAGTGACCATGGCCTCGGGGGAAATGTACCCGGAGAGAGGGATTCTCCAAAGCTCAAGATAAACGAGATGAGTGGCGGACAAAAGTAGCTTTGGCAGTCCCGGAAATGGAATGCGATCCAGGATGAGTGTTTGCAGCTTTGGCGCGGATCCACCCAAGAACGAAGCTGGATTGACCGGAGTTTCTGTTTCGTCTGTGGGCCGAAGCTGCAGCCGTGTTAGTGCCGGGAACGGCCGTTGCATTGCAGCCAAGACCTTTGCCAAGTGCGAACTCGGAAGATCGAAGAGATTGATTATACATAGGCGATCGTTTTGCTCGAGTGCCGGGATGATGTTATCCACGCCCCACATCTCGTAGCTATGGACCCATATGACGATGGGCAAAGGCGGCCAGACGTTCAGTGTCGCCTTCACCGGTGTGCTGGCTGTGCAGAAAAGTTGCAGATCCAGGCGACGTGGAGACCCGAAAACAATGTTTCGCCATTTTCGACACACGTGCACCAGCGTATACCACGCGTCTGTTAACGCTTCGTGCACATAGGAATCAAAAATTTCTAGGAGGGCAACGTCGGGGAGCATGTCGATTGTCACTCGGACTATATCGCATCGGTCATCTGTCGGTGCAGGCTATGTAGAAAACATGGTACGTACATCGGCCTGCTTTGGTACATTTCTTCCCAGTCCTATGATGTGCTCGCTTTTCGGTGAACGAAAATCGGCAATCCATCAAAGTCGATGTCCCAGGGCGGCCGGGAAATGATGGTGGGGCGATGGCGGGGTATGCTGGGGAGACTAGATGTTCGAGACGCTCTTGATCAAAGCTATTTGAGGCTTTCTTAAGTTCAGTAATCCGGCAAGTGAATTCCCCTTGACATACCACTGTGAACTCATTGATGAGGATTCAGCGTCGGGGTCGAAGAGATTGAATTTACGTACCGCAGCAGCTTTATACGTAGTATGTACGCACAAACCCTATTACCCCCTATTTCACAGCCCTGATTTTGTGATCCTAGGGGGTGCAGTAGTGATAGCCTTTACTGTATTAGCCACAATTTAAGATGTGTTGCACGCGACCATGAATGACGACACTTGCCACAATAAAAAAGAAACGACAAGGATACGCACGCATTGAACCCCGCCTGGCTTCGTGTCAACGCGAGAAATGTAGATAAGAAGGTGCTGAGTAATAGTGTAAGCTGCGCAAAGCAGCGCAATGGCACCATTCGCGGGTAAAAGTGAAGAGTAGCGGTCAGCCCTACTCGCTCAAAAAGGCATTCTCGGCTTACCCCGAAGGGACAGTGGACGGATCTTCGCGCTTACTCGACGGTACCTCGGCCGGATCTTAAGGCTGGTACATCAGAAACATATTTTCTGGGAGATAGTATATATATGCGGGGCGCACCGCCACCAATGATAGGAAGGCTCTCCCTTATCTATCGCGCTTTATGTAAAAAAAGAGACAAACACCAATTACGCCCAAAGGACATGGAGACACGATATGACGCCGATGGACAGCACCTAAAAACGCGCGCGGGGCATCTACAAGAAAACCTTTCTCTTACAACTTACGAAGAATCGATACACTTCGCCTCCATAAAGGAACCAAAAGAGCAGAATCAAACCAGACATTCCCAACAAGAGGACACTGCACTCGTCCCAGTGAGCGCCCCAACAACCTTCGCCATCGGCACCACAGATACGCGCCACAGGGGAGTGGTTCCATTTAGCCCAATAAAGTGAAAAGACGGAAACGACGGCGAGAGTGTCACAAGACAGGAAACTTCAAGTTTGCTCGCGTTTGGGTCAAACCCGCAAGTGGTGGGCGCTCGATGAGCGTTGGGTCACTTGGCTGCGTTGCGCTGATACGGCTCGAGCCGAGGTATCCCGTTGGGGAGGATCAAAGTATACCACCTAACATGCTCATCGCACCTCCATCGTCTGCTGTGTGCGTGTGCATTTGGGCATCAAGATCATCGCAAGGAAAATGGGAAAGAGAGGGAGATGCTCACAATCAAGCCCGATGGAATGGATATGTACGCATGTGAGGACGCCTTTAGAAGCATGGCTCATGCATTTAAAACCCATAAAAATAACAGAATAAGTACACAAGGAAATCGGACACTGGCCGAAGCCGCCGCAGCCTGACAGACAACACGCACCTCGTGAAACCCGACCGTGAGCAACCTGCCAATACCGGTCCCTAAAAAGTAAACAAGAATCATCAACTTCCATGCCTGTGGCGGATTAATGCTGCACTTGAACAGATAAACTGGTACGCGGCACACGCAATATTACCACGGGGCCCGGAAGGGCCAGGTGAAGGAGAGGCAACGACTCACTGATAAAGTTCAAATACGGCACATCGCTGTAAACATTCATTCATACGTTCATGAGGAGTTCAGTAATGTACAACAAAAGGGGAGATAAAGAGAGAGGGCATACCGGAGGCCCGAGGGCGCCAATGATGAGGATATCACCAAACCACGATGAGTTAGGAGTGATGCTGGAGAAGCCGCGAACCGATAGTTGGTAGACATCGTTGTAGCATAAGGGTACAACACCGTCATCCTGTAAGAAATGTGGGGCGGGAGCCGCGGGACCTGGGGCGAATGGCGAACCAAAGGTTATGTTGGGTTTTTTGTCGCACCAAGGGTCCGTGCACCAGCACACCCGATGCACCAACGCGCCCCGGGGCTCCGTCTGGAACAGACCCCGAAGTCAAATTTTTGGGACCCCTTGGGGCCTCGTGCTCCTTACTGTTGTATGCTCGGCCCCTCCCCCCCCCTTACTTATTATTCTACCGTGTCCCCCTTCCCTTGTTCACTATACATTTGACTCACCTGTGTCCCACCCAATTGGACATGCATTCCCTACTATTACAATGCGGCACTCATCACAATAGCAAATGCGACTCACTTTAGTATCTACAATATATAATCTTACTGGCGACATCGGATGACACCATATAAGGAGCGTCCACCTGCCTTATATGTTCTTCTCCCTTCTTTCTTTACATCTGTGTTCCCCTGTCTTCCCTTAATGTTCATCCTCACTGTTTTGCCAATCGCTGCTCTTCCCAGATGTGTTGTTGCAACCACGGCCCAATCACATCCACTCCTGTGTCGGCCAGGAACTGTTTGGCCAATACTGCATTTTAAATAACACTGTTTCCTTCTGTGTGCTTCTCCCACCACACCCGTACCTCTTTCTCTTATGTTCCATGTCTGCCTTTACCTTTGATTTTGACCTCGAAGATGACCTCAAAGAATCTTTTGATGCCATCCCACCACAAGAGTCAGCTGCAGTGCCTTCCATCGACAAGACCCAATTGGACATGCATTCCCTACTATTACAATGCGGCGCTCATCACAATAGCAAATGCGACTCACTTTAGTATATTACTAATTACTACGAGCCCTACTATTACCAATACGAGACAGATAGTACAATAACATGTAGTAGTATATATAGCGCGATGTGCACTTAGCTAAATGTTCATCCATCTAGTCCATCTTGCTCGTCATTCCCTCGCATGCCTTCAAGTTCATTGCCTGCCCCTTTGATAAGCTCCGCCTCTGGTACGGCGAGAGGTGAGGTGTTTGACGGACCGACGGACTGGCTGGGATCACGTGATCCCATGACTCCTACATGATACACGCGTGGCTCACCGACTGGACTGGATGACTGAGACTCCTTACTGTACTGATGACTGACGACTCTGAGTTGGATGACTGATACGCGCATCATGCTGACAGTGTACGATACGATGACTGAGCATGACTGATGGACTGACAAACCGACTTACCAATCGGTTATAAGACTATTAGTCATACATGGTTCGAACCTGTATATATACGACTCTGTACGAACAGTTGAGCCCTAAGCTCGACTTTGCTTTGCAATCGCAGCTCCTTGTACACTCCTGTCCACTGCGCGGCCCCTCTCTACTCTTCCATCTACTCTTCAAAGGTCCTTAAAGGCGGACCTTTGCCTTCGAAGCTTAGTGATTGGGCTATACCAATCAACGCGCATCTCAGGAGTCTGAACACGTGCTCCGGCACGCTTCGGACCGCACACTTTCCTAAACCGACAAGTGTGCACGAAGCCCCGCTGCGGGCTTAACACCCTTCACTTCCTTCCTGCACTAATTGCATACTCACACCTCTTATCATTCTTATTGCCCACTAGGTTACAGGGTACTGTAGTTTATAAGGTTGTGCCGGTTGGATCTGCTAAGCTCTGCTGAAATACAAGATGTGTTTTTAGTGACAATGTGCTGTGTGCCTTTTCATGCATTCATGAGTGCAAACTTGCAAAGGATAGAAGATGTGTGGAGTGAGTGTTGTGGTGGCAGCCAAGGGCAAACAGGGAACTTCAAAAATGCCGTACTGTAATACTACAGTAGACTTTTCATAATGCATTATTCACGTAAAATCTGTAGGGAGAAACTATGTGTTATAAGTATCCCAACTATGCATTATGAAAAAGTCAACTGTACTGTAATCACATTCACGGTTTCAGACTTCTCAGTGCCCGGTGTACATCATGGAGCGCAACTTATCGTACTGCATTTCCCCCTACTGCTATAAAACTTATTGGCCAGAAACTGGAGGGTCATCGACAGCCTGAGCAGTAGATGGGTCTGTTTTTACTGTAGCGAGCCTCCGAGCCTCCAACTTGGCCTCCGACTCCTACAGCTGCAGCTTGAGCGACCCTAAATCGAATTGACATTTTTGATTCTCTACTGTACTGTACAGTATCGTTTGGCGCAAGGCATCTGAGATTTGTTCACTGAGCGTTGTCATGAGGACTCGGTCCGGGCCCGGGCTGAATGCCCAGCGACGTCCTTGCCCTTGTCCTTGCCAGTCCAGTACTTTCAGTACGATCGAATCAGTAGCTTCAGTACCCATCTCATTGTCTCCTTATGTGATCATTATATCCGCCCTGTGTACACCAGCACACGTGCTGACCCAGAATGCAGACGCCAAAGTCGGTCCATTCTAATGGCACTATCTACATCGCCATCAGCACGCACCGCCAGCAGCACTTCATGCCCTTTTGGCGCCCTGCCAGAAACTCTAGAGGATGGTATGCTTTTCCCCCATGCATATGCATACATAATAATGATCCATCTTTGTCTTTCGACCACCCCTGGCCGTGTTTTCAATGTTGGTGACATCCGTTTCTCCCAGCGGAATCCCCATTCCTCGGTGCGAATCAGCATGACGATAACAGGCTGAAGATTTGGGGCTGAAACTATGTGCCGGGGTACCGAATAATTGAGTGGCTTAAGGAAATAAATCTGTGTTGATCAAGGAGCAGTAATAAACCTTACCCTGAATGGGCCATGTCTGAGTTCTGCAAGTTAGAACGATGTCATCATGTCACAGAGCATAGGACCGTAGGTGAACCAGGTTGAGTAGTCAGAGCCAGTTGCGCGCATAGTCGGCAATGACTAAGTTCGATATCTATTAGCCTTTATTCTACACAACAAACTCATGCAAACGAGTCTAATCATCGTGATGCTAAGAGAATACTGTGACTAGCGTTTCAGAAGCCAAACAATGAGAAATAATGGCGGAGGGCGGATGGTAAGTAGGTGACGCACAAACATAAATGGGATACAGAGACTTATCATCTTTAAAGCTACTATCTTACACGGCGTGACAAGGGGGAAATGGCAACGGGGTGACCGGCCAGCTGTCGTGCGGCAATGAATGGTTCAATGGTTTTCTGGACAGGTCCCGGTTCTTCCAAGTAAAGCGTCTGCAGACTGGGTAACACTTCTGTCACCCTTTCCCGGACGAGGTCTCGCAAGGCACGCGCAATACGAGGCGCGATTCTCTGGGTTATGTAGAGATCCTTCACAGCGGGAAATAGACGTAAAACTTCCAGCCATTGGCTGCTCTTGATGTTGACTAGCCAAGGCAGCGGAGAAGGCCCATTCACACCTATGTGAAGGTGTTCCACCGTTCGAATGAAAGTTTGAGGAAAGAACGAGCTGCAGACTTGCACCAGAGATGAAAGGTGCTGATATGACGGTATTCCCGAGCGTTCGACTCCCAATTTAATCCTTCCGTCAAATGTCTGTGGAAGTGTGACCGAAAGGTCATAACCGGGGAGGAATACACGTGCTTCGTCATGTTTCTTGAACTTTGGTGTGCGATTAATGAAATGGATGAGTTGTGAAGTGTTGTATATCAGTTGATGGGGAAAGGTTATTTCCAGGTCGTTGAGTAGGGGAACATCGATCCGGGCCACAAGGTCCTCCAGATATTCATCGACCCCTTCGAACTGCAACTTGGTGAGAACGGGGAGGATAGTGCGTGTCGGCGGGGGCGGACGTCGGCTTTTCCAGTAAGGGCGATTTAGAGGGGAACCAGGGTTGTCTCGAGGGGAGTAGTATATAATGACAAGGTTTTCGAGCCTTGTCAACGCGGAGAGGCCGGTGACCATCGCATCCGGTGAAATGAACCCGGAATGAGGAATTCCCCGAAGATTAAGATGAACAAGGTGAGTGGCACACAAAAGCAGTTCTGGTAATCCCGGAAATGAAATTCCTTCCAGGCAGAGAGTTTGCAGGCGTGGTGCAGATCCACCCAAGAAACTTGAAGAGGCGGGAACGACCGGCACTTTTCTATCGTGGGACCAAAGCTTCAGACATGTCAGTGCTGGAAATGGCTGCTGCATTACAGTCAAGAGTTTTTCGAATTGCGAACTTGAAATATTTTCGAGATTCACTTCACATATTCGATCGTTGTGCTCGAGCGCCGCAATGATGTTATCCACACCCGACTCTTTGATGAAATAGTCCGCTACGACGATGGGCAAGGGTGGCCAGACGTCCAGCGTGGCCTTCAATGGTGTTCCGTCCTCGCACAAAAGCCGCAGATTAAGGCGACGTGGTGACCCAAAAACAACGTGTCGCCATTTTCGACACACGTGCACCAGCGTGTGCCACATCCCTATGTGCCACTGGCACATCCCCATGTGCCACGTCATCCCCATGTACCACAGCCCTACTTCTTCTTCGTCATCCCTGACCAAATAGAAATTAAATATTTCTAGGAGGGCAACGTCGGGGAGCATGTCGATTGTCGCCCCGGCTACATCGCACCAGTCAACAGTCGGTCCAGGCAACTTGAAGCGTGCAAACATGTACGCACATAGGCCTCCTCTAGTATATTCCTTCACATTCCAACGATATGGTTGTCTTTTTATCAATGATCCTTCAAAGTGGCCATCTATCATAACCGATGATTCAGGGTGGCAAGGAGATGGCGCCATTGTGGGGTGTGCGGGCGAAACTGGCTGCTCGAGACGCTCTTGATCAAAACTATTTGAGGATTTATTTATTTATTTCAGTAATCCGGTAAGTTAGCCCTCAACATACCACTGTGAACTCATCGATGAGGATTTAGCGTCGGGAATGAAGGACAGAGAATATATTGAACGCTGCGCAGTTTTATATGGCGCAAAACCCAAATACACCTCACATGACCTTGAACTCGTGATCGTGATCAGTAAGCTCGCAACCCCCTATGCCGTAACTGCGTTATTGCTTAAGGCACGTACTGTAAGACCACTCGCCTAATTATTCGTGTTTCTATCGCAGCTTTCGACGCCGAAAAGCATCACAGGGTCATTGCCTACTGATTGGGTCTCTCCTCACCAGTGCTCGTGTCAATCGACGTTATAACGTTTTGCGCCTCATCGGCGTCGATACTCGTGCTATCGCCCACCTGCTCTGCGATCTAACTGCTAACTTAGATATACAACGATTCAGTAGTTTTTCCTCAAACTAGAACGCGCAATTATTTCAGGTTTTCAGTTTCTTTGGTGTTTTCCACCAAATCCCCCATTTTCCTCCTAAGTCACGGTATTATACTTCCTGCCTCCAACTTGCCTTACACCTTTGACATTTCGCAATTTTAGTTCTACTGCAAGTTCTTAGCGTCTCCTGTGCACGGTCCTTTGCAGAATGGGTTGCCTCCTCAACGGGCCACTTTTGAATCCCTTCGATGTTCACCGGACTCACAGCCGCGATGCGGGGAGTCGACCGTCTGGGAAGAGCAGAATTTTGCACTGTGCTGCCTCACTACACGTGTCTTCGCGGACTTGGCTAATGGCCTCGATTCTACACAACGATATCCGATATCATACAAATGAGCCAGGTCATCGTAATGTCAGGAGAATACCGTGACTAGTGTATCAGGAGCCAAGTGATGAGTGTTAAGGATAGCAGCTGTAAGTAGATGACACTCAAATATCAACGGAACAAAAACAAAAGCACTTATCGACCTTCAAACTACTCTATCTCCCAACGAGAAATGGCAATGGGGTGACTGGCAAGCTGTCGTGCGGCAATGAACGGCCCCATGGTTTCCTGGACAGCTTCCGGCTCCTCTAAGATAAGTGTTTGCAGAGCGGGTAACACTTCTGTCACCCTTTCCCCGACGAGTTCTTGCAGGGCGTGCGCAACATGCGGCGCGATTTTCCGTGTTATGTAGAGATCCTTCACCGTGGTAAACGGACGTAAAAGGTCCAGCCATTGACTGCTCTCGATGTAGTCTAGCCAACGCAATTCCGCATGTGCATTCTCAAGTATGTCGAGGCGTTCCACTGCAGAAATGAAAGTTGGAAGGAAGAGCGAGCTGCAGACCTGCACCAGGGACGAAAGTTACCAATCTGACCGTGCTTCAATTCCCAAAGTGAGCCTTCCGCTAAATGTCTGTGGAAGTGTGACCCCAACCTCCCAATCGGAAAGGTCCACAGATGCATTGTCATGTGGCTTGAACTTTGGTGTGCGACTTATGAAATGGATGAGTTGTGGAGTGGCGAATATCAGTTGACCGTGATAAAAGAAGGTTATATCCAGCTTTTTGAGTAGGGGGACATCGATCCGGGCCACAAGATCCTCCAGATATTCGTCGACCCCATAGAACTGTAACTTGGTGAGAACGGGGAGGAGAGTGCGTGTCGGTGGGGGACATCGGCTTCTCCGGTTAGGGGGATTTCGAGGGGAATCAAATGCAATGGAAAGAGTTTCGAGCCTTGTCAACACGGAGACGCCGGTGACCATCGCATTTGGTGAAATGTACCCGGAATGAGGAATTCTCCGAAGATCAAGATGGACAAGGTGAGTGGCGGACAAAAGCAGTTTGGGTAATCCCGGAAATGGAATGCCTTCCAGGTGGAGAGTTTTCAGGCGTGGTGCATATCCACCCAGGAAAGAAGCGGGAACGACCGGCAATTTTTTAATAATTACATCGGGGGGATAACTTGACATCCGCAGACATGTCAGTGCCGGGAACGGCTGCTGCATTACTGCCAAGATATTCTCGAATTCCTGACTCATAATGTTGTCGAGATCCAATTGACGTATGCGGTCGTTGTGCTCGAGTGCCGCAATGATGTCAACCACACTATACCCATCGGTGCACTGGCTCCATATGACGATGGGCAAGGGTGGCCAGATGTCCAGCATCTCCTTCACTGGTGTTCTGTCATCGCAGAGAAGTCGCCACTTTCGACACACGTGCACCAGCGTGTGCCACGCCTCTATGTCTTCTTCTTCCTCATCTCTGTCCATATAGAAATGAAAGATTTCTAGGAGGGGAACGTCGGGGAGCATGTCGATTGTCGCCCTGGCCCGGGCTACATCGTACCAGTCAACTCTCGGTGCACGCTATCGTGCAAAACATGTACGCACCCAGGCCTCCTCTGGTATATCCCCCCCCCCATTCCAACGATATGATTCTTTTTTTATCGGTGATTTTTCAAAGTGGTCATCCATCATAACTGATGACCCAGGTTGGCAAGGAGATGGCGCCATATCGGAGTATGCTGGGGAGACTCGATGTTGGAGTTGGAGACACTCGTGATCGAAGCTACTCGAAGATTTTTTATCTATTTCAGTAATTCTGTAAACGAATTTCCCTTGACATACCACCGTGAACTCTAAGAGGATTCAGCGTCTGGAGCGAAGAGAAGAGAATGCTCTCTGCGGTTTTATACGGCGCGACCCAATTACAAAGACAACATGACATTATCCACGCCTTGGCCCCGGACCACACTAGTGGCGATGCAGATGGGCGAATGGGTTAAGTGAGCGAATGAGGGAAGAGCGATGGGTTTCGGAGTGGTCAGACGAAGGGAAAAGAGAACAGGAACAAGTTGTGATTCTGGCGCACACTGCGCACTTATTCAAGTCCATTCTCGCGGTAAGGTACAAGTCACCAGACCACGAGTGCAATAGATACAAATGAGAAGTATATGAGTGAGAGCAGTCCGAGGGACAACAGGAAACGAAGATGGAAGATTGTCGGGCCCATGCCGCACGGCAGAGCGCACAAGCGCAATGCCGATGCGCAGCTAAGCCCGGCGCTGACGCGCTTGATCTGTGCGTATGGTAACGGATATCGTGGTGGCGCCGTGGTGTCCTCGAAGCGCCACCTGAGATAATGAAAGTAATAAAGTCCTAGATAAAAGTAAGGGTAAAAGGATTAGCATAAAGGACGCTCATAAAAGAGCTCCAATGTCCATGGCCTTTAGCCATCTGAGCGCGGGCCTTCAGCCCATTGCTCCACAAGTCCGATGAGACGCGTGCGTACACACGGCCTCCCGCTCCACAACACCCCCTCACTCCAACACACACTACTGTAACTTGAAGTTACTCCGCCCGGCGCCCCCACTTCACCGAAAAGCACAACTTCTAAAGGCACGATATGATATATGATCACTTGCCTATCGCAGCTTTTTGACACATTCCCGCCATCATGAATGCGTATTCTCCCTTGAACTTTCTATTTTCATATGGAGGATCAGATGCCAGTGCTGACTCTGCTGAGTCCATGACCGTGCCTTCCTATGGAATGGAATCCTACCGTGGTCAAATCTTTGTCTTCACCACACCACTTCTCGGCAATTTATGGGGTTCCGCACAATATAGCCCCCCGCAACCGGCACGACGTGGGCGTCGTGCTGATTCTTCTGGCATTTAATGTGCGGCCGCTGCTGTCGCCAATGTAACTGAAAAGTTTTTCGCATTACGTGGCGATTGTGCCTCCCACGTTGTGGGCCTCATTCGCATCGATACACGTGCCATCACCCGCCTGCTCTGCGATCAAACTGCTACCCTTGGTCGCCTCGCCGTTGGGGACGACGTGGCCCTTCGGAAGCCCAATGAGAAGGAATATTGAGATTGGAGCCAGGAGAGCCTTGAGATCTCAGCTGAAGAGCTGTACGTGCTCAACTCCGTGACATACTCTGATTGATACCTATAGATGTACAACGACTCAGTAGGTTTTCCACCTCAAAAATAGAAAACGCAGTAATTTCAGGTTTTCGATTTCTTCGATTCTTTCCACCAATTCCCCCGTTTTCATCCCAAATGTTAAACATCGTGCCCCATGAGTCAGCGATTTGCACGTTTCTTAAGCTTCAATCCGCTGCATGTTCTGAGCGCCTCCTGCGCACGGCCCTTTGCAGAATGGACTCAATAGGTCGCGTGCTCAACAGGCCGCTTTTGAGTTCCTTCGGCGTTCTCGGGACTCACAGCCGCGATGCGGGGGTCCGAGTTTCCTCGCTTCTTAATGTGTGCGTTCTCCACCATCGCGCAGCAGTACGATATGGTACGCATGGTAGCGAGTCCAGCGTCTCTCTGTCCAGTCCTAACTTCGATTTGCGTCAAGTGCATGAAAAAATAAGCCGACCGAAAAAAGGGGATATAGTCACCCCAATTGCTCAGCATGTGATTCTGCGTCGGGGAAATATATCGAAACTCGTATTGTAAACAGCGTACCCGAGCATCCATCGAATCAGAGTATAGGAGAACTGGTAACGGGAAGTCTTCGCGCACTTGGCCATGGCCAGTGGCCTCTATTGGACCACACAACGATATCCGATAATAATATCATACAGATGAGTCAGATCATCGCGATATTGAGAGAATAGTGTGACTAGTGTATCAGGAGCCAAGCGATGAGTGTTAAGAAGAATGGCGACTGTAAGTTGCCCAAACGTCAACGGGACAGAAACAGGAACAAGAAAAGAATTAAAGAAAGCACCTATCAATCCTCAAACTACTCTCTTTCCCAGCGAGAAATGGCGATGCGATGACCGGAAAGCCTTCGTGTGGGAATGAACTTCCCAGTGGTTTCTTGTAGAGGTCCAGATGGGGGTGGCTCCTCCAAGAAAAGAGACTGCAGGGCGGGTAACACTCCTGTCACTCTTTCGCCGACAACGTCTTGCAGGGCAGGCGCAATATGTGGTGTGAGCTCCGAGGACATGTAGATCTCCTTTACAGCTGAAAATGGATGTAAAAGCTCCAGCCATAGGCCGTTCTCGATGTTGTCTTGCCAATGCAGTTGCCAAGATCCACTCTCGATAAAGAGGCGTTCCACCGCGGAAACAAGAGCCCAGGGGAAAGATGAGCTGCAGATCTGTGCCAGCGACGAAAGCTGCCAATCTGACTGTCTGCATGAGATTCCTAAATGGAGCCTTCCGTCAAATGTCTGTGGAATCGTGATCCAAACTCCCAAATCGGAAAAGAACACACGTGCTTCATCGTGTGCCATAAACTTCGGTGTGCGATTGATGAAATGAGTGAGTTGGGGAGTGTCGAATATCAGTTGATAGAACAAGGTTATCCCCAACTTGCTGAGTAAAGGGGCATCGATCCGGGCCACGATATCCTCTAAGTAATCGCTGACCCCTTTGAACCGCAACTCGGTAAGAGCGGGAAGGAGAATGTGTGTCGGCGGAGGCGGACGTCGGCTTTTCCAGTCAGGGCGGCATCGAGGGGATTCAAATCCAATTTCCAAAGTTTCGAGCTTAGTCAACACGGACAAGCAAGTGACCATTGCCTCGGGTGGAATGTACCCGGAATGGGGAATTCTCCGAAGATAAAGATCGACAAGGTGAGTGGCAGACAAAAGTAGTCTTGGTAATCCTGGAAATGGAATACCATCCAGGTTGAGTGATTGCAAACATGGTGCAGTTCCGCCCAAGAACGAAGCGGGAATGACTGACACTGTTTCACCTTTGGGCCAAAGCTGTAGATGTGTCAGGACCGGGAATGGCTGCTGCATTGTTGCCAAGACATTTTCCAATTGCAACCCTGGAATATCGACGAGATCCAATTGACATATGCGGTCATTGTGCTTGAGTGCCGCAATGATGTTATTCATGCCGCAGATTTCGTGGTCATCGCCCCATACAACAATAGGCAACAGGGGCCAGACATCCAGTGTCTCGCTCACTGGTGTGCTGGCTGTGCAGTGAAGTCGTAGATCCAGGCGACGTGGAGACCCGAAAACAACATCTCGCCATTTTTGACACACGTGCACTAGCGTATACCATGCGTAGATCCAAATTTCATCCACATAGAAATCAAATATTCGTAAGAGGGCAACATCTGGGAGCACATCGATTGTCATTCGGGCTACATCGTCCCAGTCAACAGTCAGCGCAGGCTACTATGCAAAAGATGTACGTACATCGACCTCCGGTAAATTCCATCCCACTGGCAGCCCCGTGATGTGCCTGCTTTTCGGTCAAGGAATCTTCAGAATGGCCACCCATCAGAATTGATGGCCCAGGGTGGCAAAGAACTGACGACGGAGAGATGGCGGGGTATTCTGGGGAGAATGGAAGTTCGAAACGCCCTTGATTAAAGCTGTTCGAGGGTTTCTTAGTTACTTCAGTAATCTCGTGAGTGAACTCCCCTTGACATACCACAGTGAACTCATCGATAAGGATTTAGTGTCGGGGTCGAATATATTGGTTTGAATTTACCCACCGCTGCCATTATATACAAAGCACGAAGCACAAACCCTATTACAGCAGCTTCCTTCCGAAACTGCGGGGGTCACACTTAAAATTATCTAAATATTAGTTGTCAGGCAACATTTGGGGTTACTATCAGAGACGCAACGCGCAATCGAAGGTGGTAAAGATTATATAATTTCCTCATTTTAATTAATATAATAATTTTAGTGTGCCTATTCAATCGGGGCTGTGCGGTGCGTGTGATTGAAGAAAAATGGGACCATAGTTTCGGAAGCCGCTGTACCCCCTATTTCACAGCATACCACATGACAATACCCCTTGAGCTCGTGATCCTATGAGCCTTTACTGCATTAGCCACAATCTAAGACGTGTTGTACGTACCCACGAATGAAATCACTTACCATAAGCATAGGTAAAAAGAAATGACAAGGACATGCAAGCATGGAACCTAGCTCCGCGTCATGCCATGCCATGCCATAATCATAGAAATGTAGATAAGAAGGTGCTGAGTAATGGTGTAAGCGGTGTTGACAACGCAATTCGCACCGTTCGCCTTGGCGCGGGCAACGTATCTTGTCCTCGCTGGGCCACCAATTCCTACAAAACCCACACACCACCCTTGAACAAGATCCAAAAGCCAAGATGAGAGGAGGATGAACGCAGTGACGAGCTAGATGACACCTCACGCTTTTTTGGTGAATTAGTAATTAGCATTTAGCACTACTTGCTCAAATAAGGTATACTCGGCTTACTTGGCTTACTCGAAGAGAAACAGCCACAGATCTTGGTGAAGGCCGATGCACTGATGCATCAAAATCATAAATTCTGGGCGATAGAATCATACTGTATCTGCGGGGCGCAAAATACCATCTTATCGCTTTTTAAAAAAAAAAGGAAGCCGTACTGATCACATCTCAAAGGACATGGAGAGACGAGATGACGCCAATGGACATGACCTGAGAATGCGTGCGGATGAGCATCTACAATAAAACCTTTTTTTAAATTTTACAAAAAATCGCGGTACTTCACCTCCACTGAGGGACCAAAAGAGCATGATCAAACTAGACGGTCCCAGCAAGAGGACCCACGTCCTAGTGAACGCCACCACAACCACAACCACCACCTTCATCATCAGCTCTACTGATTGCGCCACAGAGGGGAAGCTTACGAGATTCCGTTTAGCCCAATAATGCGTAAAGACCGCTGCCTCGGACCGAGGTATCCCGCAGGGTCAGATTCCCGCCTGACATACTCGTCGCGCCTCCCTCGTCCGCTCTGCGCATGAGAATTTGGGCATCAGAAAAGAAAACAAGAAAGAGTGGGGAGGTACTCACGATCCCGCTCGATGGAATGGAGGTGAAGATGCCTAGTACTACGGAAGCGCGGGCCATCCGTTTAATTTGAATTGTGCGCTGACCCCTCGGCTCTTACATATAGAGCGAGTCGGAGGTGACAGGGGCCCAGGAACCCTGTGAATGGACAATTCCCCAACTCAATCCTACATCGTCGAAACAGATGTCACCGCAGTTTCCTTCCTTTGAATTCATAGGGGTCTTTTGTTCCGTTATTGCCTCCCTGCGCGTGCAAGATAACGCAACTGGCGGGCCAATAGAAGTGGGGCCATAATCACTTTTGCCACATTAGTAATGGCAGGCGCATGACAACATAAATCCAGACAGCTCCGTCGAGCATACAGTTACGCTGCTCGTTCTTGGCGCATGGCGGCGAGTTGTGCCAGTCCCGCCTAGCAACGTGTTCCAACGCCAACACGCCAGCTTTCCCGGATCAAGAGATTGAGACTAACACTGAGCTGAGCTGAGGCTGAGACCCAAGGACGGTGCGACAAACATGAAGAGGACCCAAGACGAGCTGGTGGGGAAAATCAGGGTATTCGTAGTTACGTAAGGCAGTTTTCAAAACAGACAGAATATTCATGATTAGGTCATCCAAGACCCGTAAGTAGTAGTTAACAAAGGCCTGGCTGTATTGTACGAGTCAGTGGGGAAAGGGGAGGAGACGGCGAGCACAACATGGCATCTAAGTCCGATCCAACGGTCACGTCCATGGCCGAATCGAGGAAAGAAATTTCGAAAGGGTCCAGCCAGATGAGGGCGCTTTGGCGTCAGTGACAACGAAAACTGTACAAAAGAAAAGACGACTTGGGACAGAGAGGGAAAGAGGGCAGCATTCAAAAATGTGGGAAGTTGGACAATTTGTTCGAAGGGAGACACGGTCAAACGTCCGACGGACGCTGTTCAAGAAGGAACGGGCGGCGGGCGGCGGCGTTTGAGACCAGAGACTCAGAGAGGTTGTCATCATCGGAAGGAATTCAAAGAAAGGAGGTGCACATTTCTTAAGCTTCAATCCGCTGCAAGTTCTGACTCACTTCTGAGCGCCTCCTGCGCACGGCCCTTTGCACTGTTTGCAGAATAGGTCGCGTGTTCAACTGGCCGCTTTTGAGTTCCTTCGGCGTTCTCGGGATTCACAGCCGCGATGCGGGGGTCCGAGCGTCCTCGCTTCTTAATGTGCGCGTTCTCCACCATCACGCAGTAGTACGAGATGGCACGTATGGTAACGAGCCCAGCGTCTCTCCGAGTCCTAACTTCGATTTGCGTCAAGTGCATGAAAAAATAAGCCGACCGAAAAACGGCGATATAGTCACCCCAATTGCTCAGCATGTAATTCTGCGTCAGAGAAATATATCGAAACTCGTATTGTAAACTGCGTTCCAGAGCATCCGTCGAATCAGAGGAGTAACTGGTAACGGGAAGTCTTCGCGCACTTGGCCATTGGCCTCTATTCTACTACATAACGATATCAGATAACAATATCATAAAAATGAGTCAGATCATCGCGATATTTAGAGAATAGTGTGACTAGTATATCAGGAGCCAAGCGATGATTGTTAAGAAGAATGGCGACTGTAAGTTGCCCAAACGTCAGCGGGACATAAAACAGGAACAAGAACAGAAAGCACCTAGCAATATTCAAACTACTCTCTTTCCCAGCGAGAAATGGCAATGCGGTGACTGGAAAGCCGTCTATCGGAATGAACTGCCAGTAGTTTCATGTAGAGGTCCAGATGGGGGTGGCTCCTCCAAAAAAGAGTCTGCAGGGCGGGTAACACTCCTGTCACACTTTCCCGACAACGTTTTGCAGGGCGGGCGTAATATGTGGCGTGAGCTCCGAGGATATGTAGATATCCTT
>WHVB01000098.1:0-29845 GCA_015178965.1 Russula ochroleuca
CTCCTCACGACGTATCACGAAACTCCACAACACAGGCCCAATTACATCGACCAACCCCTGAACTGATCGAAGGGGAACACGAGTATGAAGTCGAGGCCATCATTAATCACTGCCTCTACGGGAAAGGGAAGACCTACAATACCTCCTCAAATGGAAAGGGTACCCACACGCAGACAACACATGGGAACCAGCCGGCCAAGTGCATGCCCCGGCACTGATTGAGTCATATCACAAGGACGCCCCTTACCCAACCACATAAAGGAGAGGCCTGAGGACTCGAACTACCATCCTCCTCCCAAATCCAAACTACCATGCCCCACCAGACTATCCACATCTCGCAGCCGAAGACTCACTGAGTACTTCCTGGCCTCACCCACCGAGTCCCATGCCTCCACCGAAGCCCTCTACATCCCCGCCCCTGGGACCCCCCTACCAGACGACCAGTCCCACTGGAACCCTTCCTCTTGTTGAGGACACTGCGCCCACTCACACAGCAGGGGTCCTTGCAGTGGACCTCACCATCGGCGCTGCGCAGCCAGCCATACCCCTATCGCCCCGAGCTGTTAGCACTATCGTCGAGGGACAAGCCCACGCCCTCACGGCTCCAGTTCTCCTCCGCATGGTCCGCAGTCTCGTCCTCACCGCCAAGCGCACCGAAGACCGGATGGAAGCTGTTCGGATCACAGCTGAAGAACAAGCTACGGAGCTCGAGCAGAGCAAGGACCAATGCAACATCCTCGCCCTCGGGGCCAGGAACCTCCAGCTCAAGCACGACGCCCAGGCCGAGTCCCTATGTCTTGCCAACCTCACCATCCAACGCCTGGCCTCCCAGCCCCCAAGGACGGACCTTCTGACGGGTCTCCAGTCTGAGGCCCCCAACAGATTTATTGAAAACAACGGGCAGCTCCACTACTTCTCCATCCCCCTCCAAGGTGGCAGCAATGACTGCCGCATCGCCCCCTACATCCAGCTTCTCAATGGCCCCGTTCCCCATGCTGCCGGTACCATGGGAGGCCCTGACAACCCTGTCTTTACTACAGAGGTCTACAACCCAGCCCAGCTCCAATGTCGGTGTTGCCAACCTGCCAGTACCCAAGTGGTTACTCCGAGCCATCAACGGGGACTCTGAGATCTTCGAGGCCTTTGCACTGGAGGTCCAAGATACGACCCAGGACTGGGGCCTCTACACCAACATCTGCTGCTATCACCACGTCGACACCGAGCTCACCCACATCGCCACCCGCATCCGTGCCCTCAAAGCCAAAGAGGCCGAGACCTGCAACACCCTCACCAACTGCCGCCGCTGCCTTCGCGCTGCCAACACCGGGGAAACCCTCGCCCACCTCGCAGGCAACAACGCCAACTGCCACAACCAACACCACGGGGAGGGGATCATCCGCTATGCTGTGCATGGTCGTGCTCACATCTAACCGGAGGGTGATGTTACCGTCCCCTCGACCCTGGGACTTCCCCCCCTCGATTGACGGCGACATCAGCCGCGAGGACGACCCCATGGAGCTGGACGATCCCGAGGGAATGGTAAGGCTCGATTAGTATATATGACTGTATGCCTCGTTGGATGTGGACGGACTACATGAGTCGATAGTGACTCAGCCCTATGTACACGTGTTCTCGGTGCCTCTTAGTCGTGTTCTGTGCCCTGTGCCCCAGTACCCCTGTATTCCGTATAAGTACGACTCAACAGTGACTCTAGGTCGCTAAGTTGAGTCTTTTGTCTGTCTTATGTGGACAATATCATCTATTCCCACACTCCCAGCCAGAAGGCGGCCATCGAGAGCCTTGAACGTCATCACACGAGTCTATATGTTATCGTCGTGTAAGCAGCAGTGACACGCACTGTGTTTTGCTGTTGCTGTTGCAGTCACATATTGCTGTTGTTTGCCAGCTATGTCAACTTGCCCCCCCCCCCCTGGCTGCCTACACGTGCCACGGTTGCTGTTGCTGTCACGGTCACATATTGCTGTCGTTTGCCGGCTATATCAACTTGCCCCCCCCCTGCTGGCTGCCTACACGTGCCATGGTTTGCTGTTGCTGTTGCGGTCACATATTGCTGTCGTTTGCTGGCTATGTCGACTTGCCCCCCCCCGCTGGCTGCCTACACACACTGCGGTTTGCTGTTGCTGTTGCAGTCACACATCGCTGTCGTTTGCCGGCTGTGTGGACTTGCCCCCTCACCGGTTGCCTACACACACTGCGTTTGGCTGTTGCTGCTGCGGTCCCATATTGCTGTTGCTTGCTGGCTATGCAGACTCGCCCCCCCTCCTCCACCTCCCACCACGACCCACTCCCATCTCCCATGCGTGTGCATACCACCCAAACAACAGATGTGCCAAACATGCATGGCTTACCAACCACCAGCACCACGCACATCATCCAAACAAAACAGCGGAAGGTGCGAGAAGTTCACTCGCACATGCTCTGCCTCACCCACACAGACAGGGTCGTCGAGGGGTCGCTACAGATTGCAATTGCCTGCAGCTGAGGACAACTCAACCACCCCCCCGCCAAGCAGAAACACATTCCCGGGAAAATGGCAGGCGCACCAGGGGAGACAAAAGCCGGCTTTTTCGGCCAGGCGCAGACCTGCGTGGGGGAGTCTGCGCCACCTGCCTCAGTCGCCACAAACACCCTTTCGGCAAATGCAAAGCCTGCAGACTGTGGAACGGAGCTGCTGCAGGAGCCAGCATCAGGAAAATATGAAAAAATCTTAACAGGCTTAGCCTACTTATTTTATGGATAAGCCTACTAAACATGTTAAGTTGATCTTATTTTACTTAACAAACTTACATAGAATAAATTTAAGCACAGTAAATATGGTAAGGCAAAACATAAGAATGCTAAGCAAATAGAAGTTTTGGTAAATACACTAAGCTAGTTAATGGATGTAAGTACATATTACAGCAAATATTGTAAGGCATAAGATAAGCATTCTAAGCAACCATAAGGCATGGAAAGTACACTAAGCCAGTAAATGGATGTAAGCAGTTCCTAAGTTATTTGCCAGCTCCAAAATTGGCTCAGCTTGAGAAATTAGAAATATTTAAATAACTTGGAAACTGCTGATTATATTGCTTAATGTTAGCAGAGGACCCTCTATCATTTGATCTTATTTATCAGTACAAATATTTTCATATTTTTATCTATTTTATTTCCAGAGATATAGTTATATTTGGCTTGGCTGGCAGCAACTGGTGAGTGTGAGAAACTCAGTCTCCCAAAAATATTCTAAGTCGCGAAGTTGCTAACTTTCAACATCACGTGCAAAAGTTTAACTGGCACATGTTCAATGTTGAACTTTTGTTCGCCTCCAGAACCTTTACCTTTCCACTGCACTCCCCACTCATGATGCCTTCACCCTCACCCTTGTCCACACGCTTTTGCCACTGCCCTACCCCTCGTCCACATGCTAACGCCCACCCCACTCGACACCCACCCCTTTGCCATATGCCACCCACTTCCTCGACGTCTTTGCCCACGCCCACGCCCATGCCCACACACCCACCTTCTGAAGAGGGCTGTATTAGGTATGTAATCCCTGCTTTGTATGTTCTAGATGCCCATGCCAACGCCAATGCCCATGCCCACGTCCATGCCCACGCCCACGCCGGACACCCTCGTGCATGCGGATGCTCAATGGTGTCCTCGCTCACAACACCGATGCCCTCGTCCACACACAGACGCCTTGCACGTCATTTCCCCCAAGACACCACGCTATCCAGTCATATGCCCGTAGAGGGCTCTTTAGGTATGTGCTATCCATACTAACTGTTACCTTGCGTTTGCTCACGGCTTTGACTTTCCCCTCGCCCTCGTGGCCCACATGCACACCCATGTGCACACTGGATGCACATCCATGCGCCTTTGCACTCGCTGGATGCCCACACAGACGTGTCGGTGCCAGAGCTCTCTCGTTCACACACACATTGGGGGCACGTGTGCATGCTGGGGGTATGCGTGCATGCTGGGGGCATGCATGCACACTAGGGGCACACACACACGTCGGACGCACATGCACGCTGTGGGCACACGCACACGTGTGTTGGAGGTGTTACCGTCCCCTCGACCCTGGGACTTCCCCTCGTCGATCGACGGGGATATCAGCCGCGCGGACGACCCCATGGAGTTGGATGACCCCGAGTAACGGTAAGATCGAACTAGTAGTATTAGTATACGCCTCACCTGATGTGGATGGACTACATGAGTCGCCTGGTGACTCAGCCCCTATGTACGTGACTCGCAGCCCCGTATCCTCGTGCCCCGCGCCCTGTGCCCCAGTACTCCTACCCTGTACCCTATGTAGTATAAGTACGACTCTCTAGTGACCCTAAGTCGCTAAGTTGAGTCTCCTGTCCGTCTTACGACGGCAATAGCATCTATTCTCCACTCCTAGCCAGAAGGCGGCCGCTAAGAGCCTTGTCACTACCACTCCGAGTCTACTCGTTATCGTCGCGTAAGCAGCGGTGACATTAGACTCAACTTTCTTACCATCACGGAGGCCCCACCCAAGGAATACCTCACGGACTTTGGGGACGACGACAAACCACCAAAGAACGCACACCTGCGCCGAATTGACAAAGGAGTCATCCCCGGATACGACGGGATAGCAATACTATACCACCCTGACACAACCAAGAAGGCACAGGACTGTATAGACGGAACCCACGTCTGGATACACAACGAGAAAGGATTCCTCACCCAAGTCTACCTCGAGGAAGACGGAGATAAATTCAAACTAGTGCGAGGACCCAGAAGACCCGACATCGAGGCCCACAATGAGCTAAACGCACAAGAAAGATGCAGATGCAGACGCAAAGGAGGAACATTCCTACCCATTCCCCTTGACTCCGACCCAGACGCCGAAGACAACACCCGACCACTGTCCCCTGTCTCCACAGACCAACAACCCAACTCGCCTACCACTGACAAAGAACCCACAGAGGACCACACCAACACCGTCATCAGAAACTCTCCACTCATTGACACCCGACCATTCGCTTCATCAATACACGAGTACACCATGGCAACCACCACAGCAACTACCACTACCGCCACCACAACCACCAAACCCAAGATAGTAGCCTCCGTGCAAAAGAAGCTAGACACGGCAATGAAGTGACAACCAAGTAACAACCCCGGAGGAGGAGGAGGAAGCAACCCCGGAGGAGGAGGAAGCAACCCCGGAGGAGGGGGAGGCAACCCCGGAGGAGGAGGAGGCAACCCCGGAGGAAACCCTGGAGCCCCCAACCCACCGGCCGTGCCACCAATGCCCCCGGCGAACCAAGACGCCCGCCTCATGGGAAGCGCCCCCACGGAGTTTGACGGAGACCGAGCGAAAGCGGACCAGTTCATAAACGAACTCCGACACTACTTCCGCGTAAACACTACAGTCCCCGGCCTCCAATCCTGGATCCGTCGCGTAGCAATAGCACTAACGTTCATCAAAGGCCCAACCGTGGACGAATGGGCCCTCAACCAAGGAGACTGGGTAGATCGATTGGACCCACTCATTGAGGACGTTCCCGACGTTTGGATACACTTCCTGAACGAGTTCCGGAACCAATTCCAAGACACCCAAGCCGAAGAGCGAGCACGCCTTCAAATCGAGAACATGAAGATGAAATGGCCCGAAGTCGACCAGTACATCCAAGACTTCGAAAGAGTAGCCCGAAAGGCCGAATACCCGCTCACGGCACCCGCAACCGTCAGGTACTTCCTGAAAGGGCTAACCAAGTCTATCGTCAACGACATAGTCAAACCTCCCAAGGTCAATACCTATGCAGAAATCAAGCAGCGAGCAATCGACAGCGTAGCCTCCCAGCTCCTCATCTACGAGATGTTCAAGCAGGACAAAGGCACCACGAACCGACCACCATCATCGAGGTGGAATCGATTCGCACAGCCTAACCCCACCAACCAACAGACCAGCCGCCCTAACATCAGAGGATATAACTCCACCAACGCCCCCCGTCATCTAAACAACGCCCCCGTCCCGATGGACGTCGATGCAGACCGAGCACGCGCAAACCGAAACAACAACTGGAGGAATCGAAACCCCCAAGGGAGGACGGTCCAAATGCAAGACGAACAAGGAAACGTCTACCAAGTGAACGTTGCCCAAACCCAACCGACCGACAGAAACCCCCGCAACACTGACCGAACCCCCCGCGGCGCCTGCTACGAATGCAACCAAGTCGGACACTTCGCATGCAACTGTCCCAACCGAAAGAAGAAACCGCGCATAGCTACGGCACAACTGGTCGACTGGATGTCAGACACCACGACCACTAGTGAGAACCCGGTAGACGAAAGAGCTCAAACTACCAATCGAAGAACTGACAGAACCCCGCAAGGTGTTCAACGTGGACGGGACACAAAATCGCCACGGACAAATCACCCATTACACTGACCTAGACGTACGAACAGGCGACCAAACGCGCACGATGCATTTTTTCCTTACCAACCTAGGCGAGCAGAAAGTAATCCTAGGCTACCCATGGTTCGCCGCAGTCCAACCGGTCATCGACTGGGCAAAAGGATGGATCGCCTATGAGCAACTACCCGTCGTCATCAAAGCCAGAATCAAGCGAGCGACGACAAAAATCCATACCGCCACAGCGACAGACCGACAAACACTAGCTTCAAAACTAGCGGAGAAACATGCGGTCCAACCCCCACCAATCCCAAAGGAGTACCGCCGACACTCATTCGTGTTCAGCGAAGCCGAATCAAAGCGATTCCCGCCACCACGAGAATGGGACCACGCCATAGAACTAAAGCCAGGCCACCCAGAACACATGCCAGGGAAGGTATACGCCCTGACCCAACCAGAACAAGAAGCACTCGCAACGTTCCTCAAAGAACACCTTGACAAAGGATACATCACCGAGTCCAAAAGCCAATTCGCGGCCCCATTCTTCTTCGTCAAAAAGAAAGACGGGAAACTTCGACCAGTACAGGACTACCGGAAGCTCAACGAATGGACCCGCCGAAATGCCACACTGCTCCCGCTCATCCCGGAACTCATCGCGAGAGTCAGAGGAGCCAGCCTATTCACCAAGTTCGACATTCGCTGGGGATACAACAACATACGAATACGCGATGGAGACCAATGGAAGGCAGCGTTCGTCACCAATCACGGCCTCTTCGAACCACAAGTGATGTTCTTCGGGATGACCAACTCCCCAGCCACCTTCCAGACCATGATGAACGCACTATTCAGAGAAGAACTCTGACAAGACTGGCTGTCGATCTACATGGACGACATCCTCATACACACCCGATCAGACCTCCCATACCACCGAACAAGAGTTCATCAAATCCTCGACAAGCTGCGTAAGCACGACCTCTTCCTCAAACCAGAGAAGTGCGTCTTCGAGAAAGAAGAAGTCGAATTCCTAGGCGTCATCCTGGGCCACAACACCATACGAATGGACCCAGCCAAGGTACAAGGAGTAGCGGACTGGAAACCCCCACGAACAGTCCGAGACGTCAGAGCCTTCCTGGGATTCACAGGATACTATCGATACTTCATCAAAGATTACTCGAAGATCGCAAGACCACTGATCCACCTCACCAAGAAAGCGACACCATTCGCATGGGGAGAAGCCCAAGTCAAAGCCTTCGAAACCCTCAAGAAACACATGTGCCAAAACCCGATCCTACGCCAACCCGACTACACCAAACCCTTCTTCCTAGCCACAGACGCGTCCGCGTACGGCGTGGGAGCCGTACTCTTACAGGAGGGAGACAAACACCCCAGGAAAACCTCACCAACCAAACACCCCATAGCTTACTACTCCGCAACATTCACTCCAACCGAACGCAACTACGACATCTACGAAAGAGAACTTCTGGCTCTAATGAAAGCCCTAGCCCACTGGCGACCCCACCTGGCAGGATCAACGATCCCAGTCACAGTCCTCACCGACCACGCAAACCTAACCTTCTGGAAATCCCCACGCAAGGTAAACCGCCGGGTGGCGCGATGGTTCGCAGAACTCCAAGAGTACCACCTAAAGATCCAACACGTGCCAGGGAAACTCCACACCTCGGCAGACCTCCTCTCCCGACCCCCAGGAGTGGACAGAGGCGAAGCAGACAACCAGGACTTGACCCTCCTCCACCCAGACGCCTTTATCAGATTATCCACCACCGAAGACCCAAAAGACGAATGGTGGGAACTAGAACGACGGATAGGGACGATGCAACGAAAGTACCCCGCCGAGATCGCAAGATGGATCAAGCGCCACAAGGCAACCATGAACCACTCGCACAACGACAATAACCTGAAGCACTGGCGCGTACAAGGCAGGACCGCCGTCCCACCAGACGACACCCTGAAAAAGGAAATCCTCCACCGATTCCACGACCTGGAAATCAGAGGACACCCAGGACGAGACCCCACCATCACAATCATCCGCCGACACTTCTGGTGGCCAGACATGAACGAATGGATCGCGCAATACGTAAAAGGGTGCGCTAAGTGCCAACAAGGCAAGAACCTTACAAAACGAGCAAAGGTCCCTCTCTACCGCATCCCCACACCGACCAACGCACTCCCGTTCCAGATCGTAGCCATGGACCTGATCACCCAACTCCCGACCAGTAAAGGATACGACGCCATCCTCACGATAGTGGACCACGGATGCACGAGAGCGGCCGTATTCCTCCCCTGTAAGACAAGCATTACCGGACAAGAGGTAGCAAAACTATACTACGACAACGTCTACCGATGGTTCGGCCTGCCCGACAAGGTCATATCCGACAGAGACCCCCGATTTACATCCTTCTTCGCAAAGGCACTCGCCCAACAACTGGGGATCAAACAAAACGTGTCCTCAGCGTTCCACCCCCAAACAGACGGACTATCAGAATGAACAAATCAGTGGGTAGAACAGTACCTCTGCCTGACCACCAACAGCGCCCAAACCGACTGGAGCGATTGGCTGGGAATAGCCACCACGGTACACAACAATCACAAAAATGCCACCATCAACATCGCCCCATCAGAAGCACTTCTCGGCTATACGCCTCGCCTACACCCTACAGACCCCCCTCCATCGTTGAACCAACACGTGGAGGACAGGAAGCAGACCGCACTCGAAAGGCGTGCACAAGCGATCGAAGCCATTAACCGCACCGCCCATCAAACGCCACCACCCCAGTTCAACGTGGATCAAGAGGTCTGGCTCGAGGCTAAGAACCTCCGATTACCCTACCAGACCCCCAAACTAGCCCCCAAACGACACGGTCCCTTCCGCATCATTAAACAGGTGTCACCGGTGGCGTATCAACTCCGACTACCCAACGCCTGGAAGATCCATGACGTGTTCCACGCCAGTCTCCTCACTCCTTATCGTGAAACCCTACAACACGGCCCCAACTACATCAAGCCACCCCCCGAACTGATCGAGGGTGAACACGAGTATGAAGTCGAGGCCATCGTTAATCACCGCCTCTATGGGAAGCGGAAGACCCTGCAATATCTCCTCAAATGGAAGGGATATCCAGACGCAGACAACACATGGGAACCGGCCCCCCAAGTACACGCCCCCGCACTGATCGAAGAATATCACCAAAGGCGCCCGCTCGAGCAACCGCATAAAAGGACAGGCCTGAGGACTCGAAGCACCATCCTCCTCCCACATCCCAGACTGACATGTCCCACCAATTCATCCACCTCTCCCCTGTTGAAGACGCCAACTATGCTCCCGCCTCGCCCACCGACTCCTATGCCTCCACCGAGGCCCTCTTCATCCCCGCCCCAGGGACCCCCTATCAGACGACCGGTTCCAATGGAGCCCTTCCTCTTGTTGAGGACCCCGCGCCCACTAACTCAGCACGGGTGCTTGCAGTGGACCTCGCCGTCGGCGCTACGCAGCCAGCCATACCCCTATCACCCCGAGCCGTTAGCGCTATCGTCGAAGGACAAACCGACGCCCTCACGGCTCCAGTTCTCCTCCGCATGGTCCGCGGTCTCATCATCACCGCCAAGCGCACCGAGGACCGGATGGAAGCCGTTAGGTTCACGGCCGAAGAGCAAGCCACGGAACTCGAACAGAGTCGGGACCAGCGCGACATCCTCGCCCTCGGCGCCCGAACCCTCCAGCTCGACTGCGAGGCCAAGACCGAAGCCCTCCGCCTCGCCGACCTCACCATCCGCCGCCTGGCCAGCCAACCCGCGAGGGCGGACACTCCGCAGGGTATTCAGTCTGAACCCCCTGCCGGCTTTATCGAGAATAACGGCCAGCTCCATTACTTCTCCATCCCCCTCCAAGGCGGCAGCAACGACCGCCGCATCGCCCCCTACATCCAACTTCTCGACGGCCCCGTTCCCCGCGCCGCTGGTACCCTGGGAGGCCCTGACGACCCTGTCTTTACTACAGAGGTCTACGCCCAACCCAGCTCCAACGTCGGTGTCGCCAATCCGCCGATACCCAAGTGGCTACTCCGTGCCATCGACGGGGACTCCGAGATCTTCGACGCCTTCGCACTGGAAGTCCAGGATACGACCCAGGACTGGGGTCTCTACACCGACATCTGCCGCTACCACCACACCGACGTCGAGCTCACCAACATCGCCTCCCGCCTCCGCGCTCTCGAAGCTGAAGAAGCCGAGACCCGCAACATCCTCGCTAACTGCCGCCGCCGCCTCCGCGCCGCCAACGCCGGAGAAACCCTCGCCCACCTCGCCGGCAACGACGCCGACCACCACGACCAGCGTCATGGGGCGGGGATCATCCGCTACGCGACGCGTGGTCGCGCTCGCATCTAACCGGAGGGTGATGTTACCGTCCCCTCGACCCTGGGACTTCCCCTCGTCGATCGACGGGGATATCAGCCGCGCGGACAACCCCATGGAGTTGGATGACCCCGAGTAACGGTAAGATCGAACTAGTAGTATTAGTATACGCCTCACCTGATGTGGATGGACTACATGAGTCGCCTGGTGACTCAGCCCCTATGTACGTGACTCGCAGCCCCGTATCCTCGTGCCCCGCGCCCTGTGCCCCAGTACTCCTACCCTGTACCCTATGTAGTATAAGTACGACTCTCTAGTGACCCTAAGTCGCTAAGTTGAGTCTCCTGTCCGTCTTACGACGGCAATAGCATCTATTCTCCACTCCTAGCCAGAAGGCGGCCGCTAAGAGCCTTGTCACTACCACTCCGAGTCTACTCGTTATCGTCGCGTAAGCAGCGGTGACAGGAGGCATACATACACGCCAATCCCCATGTGCTTGTGCCCGCTAGATGACCACACGCACACCAGAGGTACTTTAGTTGCATGCTCTTGTAGAGTAGTATTTTATGCTGTAGTAGGACATAAAAAAACAAATAAACATATGAAATTAAAATAAGAACAAAAACATATGAAATTAAAATAAGAACAAAAACATATGAAATTAAAATAAGAACAAAAACATATGAAATTAAAATAAGAACAAAAACATATGAAATTAAAATAGGAAACAACATATAAAATAGGAAAAACATATAAAATAGGAAAAAACATATGAAAAAAAAACATGAAAAAAAAAACTTTAAGTTGAGATTAAGCAAAATGATAAACCTTTCAAGTCAGAGATAAGTTTAATAAACTGGAAAATAAGCTTTATAAATTAAAATCAGCAGAAGACCTAGCTTAGCCTAAGTAAATTTGCTTAGCCTAAGCATATTAAGCTTAGCTTGAGCTGAGCTTACATTTCTTCGAACATCTGCTAAGTAGCTTTAAGTATGATTAAGTGCTCTTAAGTGTGTTTAAGAAAAACTCATATTTTCCTGATGAGGAAGGCCAGGTATGGGAGGCTGGTTGGCGAGGACGGCCTCCCACTCTGTTACAACTGGCAGCTACCTATCGGCTGCCAGTCCACACTTCACAGCAAGCAGCACAAGTGCTCTGGCTGCGGAAAGACGGGCCACGGAGCTCAGGGCTGCCCTCAAGCAGAGAAGGAGTGAGGCACTCTCCCCTTACAAGCATAGCACGTGGTCAGCAGAGCTCACACGTCTGGGCCTACTCCCAAAATACCCGGACATCATCAATGGTTTCCACTCTGGTTTCGATCTCGGTATCCCATACATATTTAGTACATACACCCCACCTAATAATTCGTCCGTTGCACATCCCTCGAATGTATATAATTCCACAGTCAACAACAAGTTCACAGCCGGGCGTTACATCGGCCCCTTCTCACGTGCAGAGCCGGAGGCTGAATTGGGCCCTTTCCAGACTTCACCCCTGTCTTTCATTCCCAAAGCATCAAAGCCTGGGAAATACCGAGCTATACATAATTTTTCGTTCCCCCATAATCCCTCCCCCGAGACAACATTGATCAATTCCCACATCAACAGCGAAGACTTCCCATGTACTTGGGGAACCTTCTCCACCATCGTGCAGCTCATCACACACCTACCCCCAGGCGTGCAGGTGTCTGTATGCGATGTGGCAGAGGCATACAGGACAATTCCAGCCAGCCCGTCGCAGTGGCCGGGCTTGGTCATCCGCCTGTAGGAGGAGAACCAGTATGCAGTCAATGTGTGCAACAACTTTGGCCTCACCTCAGCAGGGGGCATGTACGGAATGGTGGCCGATGCGGGCACAGACATCTTCCGTGGGAATGGGATCGGCCCTTTGGCAAAATGGGTCGATGACCACGTGTTCTTCCAGATCCCATGCGAGCACTTACCCACTTATAACCCCGCCCGCACACAATGGAGCCGTGAAATCAGCCAACAAGGAGGCTGCAAGCAGGATGGTGGCCGCCTATGGTACAGGGGGAAGAACCTCCCAGATGGCTCCCCAGAGGAATTCGATGAAGACTGCAATTTCCCATTCCGGGACCTGGCGGGAGCCTCCCCCCACAGTGCAGAAGACCGAATGTTTTCGTACACAGATGCAGACATTGATGCCCTTTCCGAGGACCTTGGAATTCGCTGGGAACCCTCCAAATCTGTTCCCTTTGGATCAGAAGTCCCGTATCTGGGTTTCTGTTGGGACCTACACACATGCACTGTCTGCCTCCTCGAAAAGAAAAGGCTCAAATACCTGGCTGCAATTGCAGAATGGGAGGAGAAGCCAATGCACATCCTGTCCGAAACACAGGAGTTGCACAGAAAACTCCAACATGTGTTGATGGTCAGATACCCAGGACATGCTTACATCACCAACCTGGAGGCCATGCTCGCCTCAGGCCATCATTGCCCTTTCCTACCGCACACCCCACCCCAAGACACCGCAAGCGACCTGGAATGGTGGAAGCAACGGCTCAGCCAACCAGATTGCCCCAGGCCCATCCCAGAACCCAGACCCCTCATCGACCACGGAGCCTACTCCGATGCAAGTTCCATATTCGGAGTCGCAATCACAGTGGGCCCAAGGTGGCAAGCCTGGCGTCTGGCCACCAGATGGGAGTCCCAGGGCAGGGACATCATGTGGGCCGAAGCTGTCGGTTTCGAGCTCCTTGTCCTCTACCTGTCATTGCTTTCCCATGAGGGCGACCACCTCACGGTATACAGCGACAACCGAGGCTTTGTTGAAGGGTGGTGGAACAAATCCAGCCACACCAAGCCCACCAACCAGATCTTCCGGCGCATCCTGGAGCTATCAGAGGACTGCATCAGAACGATACACACAAGGTATGTTCCAAGCGCTGAGAACCCTGCCGATGCTCCCTCCAGAGGACGCTTCCCCCCCGATGAACTCCTCCTCAACGATTTTGACATCCCAAATGAGTTGTGTCCCTTCCTCATTGGCATCAGGCCTCGGTGAGCTGGCCAGAAGAGCCGCACTAAAGCGCTTGCTGCCAGTGGCCAACCCGGTTGAGTTTAACCCAGGTGCCCAGAAAGCATCCAAACGGGTCAAACCACCTGAGGCAAGACTGTGTCAGGTGGACATTCCCCAGACAACGGCCCTCCCACTCAGAACCCCAGTGCCGTACCAACAAGGCCTCACCCCCATCCCATCCCGCCTACGCCCCCACTGTCTCGCCAGAGAGCGCCTCAGACAATGGATCCCAGTATTCAGTCGAGCAACAGAGTCCAACTCCACAAGTCCAAGCAAGGCGGAGCATGAACGCATCAAAGACACAATGGTCCACGCATGGGAGGAAGACACCCGGGAAGCATACGGCGCAGGCCTGTTAATGTGGCATTGTTTCTGTGACGACAGAGCCATCTCCAAGCAGGGAAGAGCCCCGGCCAGCCAAGCACTACTGTCGGCCTTCGTCGCCCACATGGCAGCCACATACTCAGGGAAAACAATATCGAACTACCTGCATGGAGTCCGGGCCTGGCACGTCTTACACAGCGTCCCATGGCAGCTGGACAAGAATGAGATGGAGACCATGCTGTGTGCGGCAGACAAGCTCACCCCTGCCTCCTCTAAAAGAAAGAAGCAGTGCCCCTACACCCCTGGTTTCATTGTGGCACTGAAACAGCAGATGGACCTCGAGGACCCCCTCGATGCCGCTGTTTTTGCCTGCCTGACAACATGCTTCTACACCACTGCAAGGCTCAGAGAGTTTATGTTGGAGTAAGGAACTTACCCGGACAGCCAGTTGACATAATCACGTGCGAATGCAGTGCTTCTTTCTTTCTGAACACTTCTATGTTTTTCTTTGCTATGTCTTGGCGCACCGATAACCACCTTATCAGCTGCATATATGCACTTTGTAGAATTAGATAAATAGGCGTGCTTGGTCGCTTAAGCTACCTCAGACTCTTGAAACAAGACTGAGGTAAGCCCCCGCTCCGCATACAGTACATTACTTAAGCTAACCTACATAGATTACGTGTGCACCTGACACGCGTCCAATAGGTAGACTCTTGAAACGAGACTGAGATTACGTGTGCACCTGACACGTGTCCAATAGTTTACTGTGCGGACGCTCCAAACCTTCAACCCCAGCACTCACATCACCACCCGAAACCTGGCATATGACCAGGATCGCAACGGCCTGAAAGTAACGGTGTTGCACCTCCCCAGAACCAAAATGGCAGGCAATGAAGGCGAAGACGTATACTGGGCATCACAGGAAGGAGAATCCGACCCGACAACGGCCTTAGCGAACCACTTCCGAGTCAATCAGCCCTCGGAAGCGTCTCACTTATTCGCTTACCAAGCCAAACACACACGCAGACCCCTCACCAAAACGAAGTTCCTCGAAAGGGTGGGAAAGGCTGCGCGTGCGGCCGGCTTAGAGCCCCTGCAGGGACACGGCATCCGCATAGGGTCGACCCTAGAGTACCTGCTCAGGGGCGTGCCCTTTGATGTCATGAAAGCCAAAGGGCGATGGGCAGGAGATTCCTTTCTCCTGTACCTGAGAAAGCACGCTGTAATCATCGCGCCGTATATCCAAGCTGTTCCAGTGGTGCACGAGACCTTCATCAGGTACTCCATGCCCCGGGCACGCTGAAGCACCCCCAAAACGCAATAGCGCGAACATGTGCACAAGGGTAAGTCTTGCTGCAGCGCACTCCTGACCTTTGGGTGCCGAGGCTCACTCGCCGCGTCGCTTTCCCTCCTAGCAGGATGGGTGTCGCGAGCTCGCCCCCGGGCACGCACCCTTCATCTTTGATCGAGAAGCGCTACGCGCTCCCGCCCATTCGCTGTGCAGCTCAGTAGTAAATGAACTTGTGTACATAGTTAACAACACTAGGACATCTAGTAGGGGCTTCGTCCCAATCCATAACCCGTGCGCCGATCCCTCTACCAGCACATCGGCGCGCCACCCATTGAGAGTACAAAGCACCTCGCGTGACTCGCAAAGATACTACGCGTCTGCCTTCAACAGTGCCTTGCAGTCGTCTGTCGATTTGAACCCCGCAGCTATCCCCGCAGGGCCGCAGGTCATACGCACCCGCCACAACTCGCTGTCGGTGCGACCACAGGAGCACAAGTCCGATTATGGTGTTGTCCGTTGGCGGCCGTGACAGCAAAAACCAGTCACCGGAATCATATCATAGCCATTCAGCTCAGCCAGCAGCTTATCGTCATCTTCTTCGTCGCAAGCAATAAGCGAAAGTTGAATGTGTCCTTCCACGAGCTCTTCAGGCGATCACAGAGAGAGACTACCTGATTGAAGGTGCGTACTCGCGGCGTCCGACGTTCCACGATTGCTTATCACTACCCAGACTATATCTGTGCCTTGTAACGTAAGATCCTCCGAGTCGTCCATGGCCTGAATCGCCGCCTGATATACATTTCGGAGAACGACATTTGTTTCCGTGCCAAATATCTTTGGTTGGGTCACCGAATACCTTCATTTGAATCATTATTCCTTTTTCACTCACCCTCATCGTTAGCTGGTCGTTCCAACCTATGACATCTGCCTTACCGGCTACGCGCGTCCTGTTCTTAAGACTTGAAGATTGTCCTTTTCCCTCCCCCCAATGCTGAGCAATTTCCTTCGAGGCTCGAGCTGAGCATGGTTTTCATCTGTAGACTTGACCGCTGAAGTTCTGAAAACCGGTCCTGCTGACGCCTGCGTGGGTCCGCGCCGATCGGACTCCCGACTTATTAAGGAATAATCTCTGGCTCCTTGCCTCTCCAGGGTGGAACGTAGCACTGGGCGACAAATGTCTATAACGGATGTGAGCAACGAGACTCCTTAACTCCCCCCCCCCCCCAATCTTTAGCAAGTTGCGAGCGAAACTGTAGCGCTAACGTGTGCAAGGGTTTCGTGCTTACTCCGATTGCGATCCCCAATCGCTCTCGTTCTCTTCCCCCTTTTCTGAGTTGTGCAGTCCTATGATGTGTATCTCACTCTCTCATCTCTCAGCGATAACGTTCGCTCGCATGCCAGTCCGATCCCCAAAGCCTTCGTCTCTCTATCTTTCCTGTTCTATTCAAGTTTGTCCCTCTTTCACGCCTCATACTGTCAAGCGCGTTGCTTACTTTACATCTCTGATCCCCTACCCTCCCTCTTCCCACACCTCGCTCACTCAAGTGCGCCACTTCTCTTCACCACATCCCCTTGGACCGTTGGACAGCTCATTCAAATCTTGCAGCACTGTAAGGTGGTGCATACAGCTGCACTCGTACAGAGTGCTCCGGCGCCCCTTCCCGATAAATCTGAGCCGTCCGGGGCATCCCTACCTTGATCTCTCTTCCGACGCGGCGGACTTCTCTGGACTTGGACCGCATGGCTTGGAGTTGGTGGACCCGACGCTCTCCTAACCCTTTATGTGCTTTATTTGCTCTACATTCGATCCCTCTCTATTCATTTCCCCTCATTATACCTACAGTAGTAAAGCCGCGGCCAATGCGACCACTTTCCGTCCATTGACCGGAATACATATGCGCGACTTTGCGATATCAACCCCTTTCCTTAGCTACATTCTTTCTGTCACGCGCCATGTGACGCGAAGGTGACCGCGTGGCCCCGACGCTTTCCTGTTCCTCCCCCTCAATATTCCTGTTTTACGCTCGCCTCATCGGACCCATACTGCAAGTAGATTAGCTGGACCTGCATATATATAACCCGTTCCTGGAATAGATGGTGCAGAACCCCTTCGGACTGCCCCGCTTTCTCTTCTTGCGCGCGTTTAAACGTCTCAGGACGATTTCCCTTTCTTTCTCTTTGGCTTTATCCCTCCTCTCTCTCTCTCTTCGTGTTGCCGACGGGGAACCACATCGTACAGGGCCGCCGAGCCGACGTGTATATTTTTCCTCCGCTCTCGCGCTCACCTATCCTCTCTACTTTCTAGCGTCTTAAACTCGTCTCTATCTCCTCCCCTCCCTCTCCTTTCCTATCCCTATCCTCCCCCCCTCTATTGATCTCTCTCCTCCCGGACTCACTCGGGGCGTACCCCCGCGCTACAGCACTCACTACCTTCATTACCATAGCCTAATTCGACACGGCAATCACACTTTCCGTTGTCAGAAAATCTTCCTAATCGTACTCAGTTAAAAGGAAAACTTACTGTGACTACGTGATCATCTGATTGACGCTTGTCAACTCTCTTGCGGCTGCCCTGGACCACTCCGTTCTGATTGTTGCTACCCTGCTCTATGCTGGACTTCTTTCCGTTGTCAGAAAGGCCTTCCGAGTTATGCGTAATAGTAATAGCAAATACTTACATTGGCATCGCCCGATGTTCCTACTGATGATTGGCGCTTGTCGGCTCTCTTTCCCTGGCTAAATGTTCCCCATTGACGCTTGTCAGCTTTCTTGCCCTCGCCAGCTGTTCCTGATTGATGCTTGTCGGCCATAATACCCTCGGACTTGTCACCCATTTCATCCTTCACGTTCCTTTTCTCGTCATCTTCCGCTGGCCTGCTCTGGACATGAGTGCTTTCATCAGTCTTCAATTGCGACTGAGCGAGGTCTGCCGCTTCAGTAGCTTGTGAGACTACGATGAAGTTTCCGAAACCTGAAGTCGTAGTGAAGGACGCAAGACAATGGTCTTTTCCAGTACCACCAGTGCATTTGGTACCAATAGGAAGCTGGACGGTGAACTGCTGAGTGGGGTAGTTCGTAGGAGCCTAGAAGACATGAGTGAGTATGTGTGTAACGAGTAGCACAACAGAGAGCATATACAGGATCACCGTCAACGACGATTTTGGCTGCAACAAAGTTCGTTCCGGTCCAGGATGCGTCTACTTGTGCTGTCTTGATTGATCGTGAACCCCAGCCAGAAATCAGGTGAATGGGGTAGAATGGGATTGAAACCGATTAGAATTTATCGAAGGAAGGATAACTATAACAAATGAAAATGATCACATTTATATTCCGTCCCTCGGAACCTTGCTCGGAATTCAACTTCATCGCGGGGCCGGATTCCGCCCTCGGCATGCAACTGTAGGGCCCGCCCTGTCTGCGATCTGCCGGTCTGGCTTCCCGATGTCACGCAATATGTGTTACCTTTGTAAGTTGTCTGTTTCCTCGCTGTGCTCATCTCCCCCTAATGATCTTTCTGTCTCTGCTAGTCTGATTCAGTGGCACTGATACACAGTCATACACTATCTTTGTGAGCCACGACCGTGCTCTGTGCTCACAGTGGGGGGGGCCACCTGTGGCACGCCGGTGGGTGGAGAAGAGGTCAGTGTGGGAGTAATCCATTGAGGGTTGGCATAGCCACTCTGGTACTATTACTTGTATTTTATACTTAGGTCTGCATAGCTAACGGGCAGGAGCACGTAGCGCTTCTCGATCAAAGATGAGGGGTGCAAGTCTGGGGGCGAGCTCGCAACAACCTGTTAGGAAGGAAACAACATGGCGAGTGAGCCTCGGCACCCACATGTCAGGAGTCTGATGCAGCAGAACTTGCCCTCGGTGTTAAGCCCGCAGCAGGGCTTCGTGCACACTTGACGGTTTAGGAAGGTGTGCGGTCCAAGACGTGCCGAGACACGTGATTCAGACTCCTGAGATGTGCATTGATTGTTATAGCACAATCACTAAGCTTCGAAGGTAAGGTCCGCCTTTAAGGACCTTAGAATGTAGATGGAAGAGTAGAGGGGAGCCGTGCAGTGAACAGGAGTGAACAAGAGGCTGCAATTGCAAAGCAAAGTCAAGCTTAAGGCTCAACTGTTTGCACAGAGTCCTATATATACGAGTTCGAACCCTAATATGACTAATAGTCCTAAAACCAGTTGCTAAGCCGGTTTGTAAGTGATCAGTCATCTACCTATCATACACTGTCAGCATGATGCATGTCTCAGTAATCAAACCAGAGTCATCAGTCAGCGGTATAGTACGAGTCTCAGTCATCCAGTCCAAATTGATGAGTCAGGTGTGCATAATACGAGTCATGGGATTGCGTGATCCCAGCCAGTCCGTCGGTCCACAGAACACCTCGCTTCCCTCTGTACCAGAAGCGGAGCTTATCACTCGGGCGCATGTCTGCGACGTTGCATTCAGGGGCACCTCAGCATGCTGGGGGCATGCTGTCCCTGATGACAATCTCATGCCCAGTGGGACGGCTTGGGAATACAGCGCAATAGTCCCTGCTTGTTTTTGCAGGTACTGGAAGGACGGTTCCCTGCCTCGGAGTCGGGACCCGTCATCTGAGATGGTCACCGGTGAATACAAGCAGTACACGGTAACTGTACACCTGCCCATCTGTGACCACATTCGGTCTTTGGACATCCATCCGCCACCTCTCGACCTAGCTATGCTGGGCCGGCCTTGTCTTGCCTTTGCACGTCCGGCGAAGGCGGTGTTGGCAGCAGCTCGGCATTATGAGCCGCTCCTTCTTCCCCTACTTCAGCATTCGTACCCTTGTTCGAAGCTGAAAAGGTGAAATATCTGACGACGACGGAAGTGACTTTGTCCAGATATAGGTTGACATGGATGCAACGGACGATGGGGGTGCAGGAGACCCGGATGCCAGTTTTGGGTGGGGCAACTGCCCTATTGTGTCCTCTCGCTCCCAGTTCTCCCCGGCGAGGTCCTACCTGGAGTGGAGAAGGAATATCGCCCACGTGACTTGGGCGTGGTACTGTTCAAGGGCGAGAGCAATGGCACTGGGCTCCTGTACTGCCCGATTTTGCACCACCCGCACCACGGCACCGGTATACTCTTGGTTGCTCTGAGTTAGTGAATCTCTCGGTGTCAACCATGTCTACCAGTATGCGCTCACTTCGGGAGTGGCAGCTCCGATCCAGAGCTCATCACGCCGATCTTTTTAGTCCACCTGTGAGCCCTGGCTGGCCCCACTTTACCGCTTCCTCATCTCAATTGCTTCATTGCTTGGCATGCCGAATGTCAACATGGTCGACCTGTTTATCTTGAATGTGCCCATGCGAGCTGTGCAACCTGACGAGCACGCACAGCAGGAAGGCATGGACGGAGGCAGGGGAATGCATGGCCTCCTGGTTACCTGGTACGGCTGCGGAAACGCGTCAAGACTGCAACAGCGCTTGGTGGTGCACGATTGTGGCAACACGCTGTGGCGAGTGAGCTTGGTTTTGACAAGGCTGAACGGAACGGGAAAACGCCACGCGAGAGTTTGCCGGCGGCATCCAGCCATTTTACAAGGCAAGCTGTGGCCCAGCCCTGGGATGAGAGGTGTGCCATTTCTGGTACATGGATTTCCTAAATCGTAACCCCAATATAAGGACGACAATCCACCCCAAAGAAAACTATAAAATGGGGTCTGCTTCTCTTTCTCTCCAAGGTGCACTCCCCCGCTATGCACTGTCATTCGCTTAGGTGGTATACAACACAGATCTGCCGCTCGACCCCACAGGCCTCACCCAGGACCTGAGTCACCCTGCCTTCGATTGTGTGAAGTTCTGCACGACTGTATAATGCGGGCTTTACTGTCAGGTCCTCTCCTGATTCAAAAACCCCATTTTCTCCCTACCACCTTATGGTCTTTCGGACATGGCACAACTTTCATGGTCTGGGCGTAGGTGCGTGTGTCGCCAGTGGTATCGGCTGCTAATCGGCATGCCCCACTTCGGCCCCTGCAGATCGCTTTTGCGTACCATACGAGCTGATAGAGTACCACTGGCCATCGACATGTGTCGGCACATGCACTGTGCGCTTTGTTTGGGTGAGTGTTGGTAAGGGTAGGAGTTGGGGGTTTTGGGGATTTCGAGGTGTTTGTGAGTATGTCCTCGATTTCTGTTTTGCTTTCGGTTTCTGACGCCCCCTGCTTCCGTGTCCAATGTCTCGGTACTATCGTCAGGTTCGATGACGACGCGTTCAAACAAAGTTTAAGGGGTCGCGCCCCCTTCAATGCCTTCATCAAATATGACGTCGTGAGACTTGGAGACTCTAGGAAACGACGGGGCTAGGTCGGCCCCTGTATTCGCCCCCGCCGTCACTCTGCAGGATCCTCACATGCAGCCTGGTTTCGACTTCTGCGTGTGCGGTGAATGCATTCGAACATGGTTCTGGTCGACATCCATTATAGATGCTGCTATCTAAGGATTAGGTGTGCGCTTTTAAAAGAAAGTGAGTATGACATCGCTAGTGCGATGTCATTTGACTAACACGACAACGACACGTCAGACAAGGCCGACAAGCTGCGCTGACATCTGTACATCTGCTTCGGTATCTGCACATCCCCTCCAACGATCCCTTGAACAATCCATTGCAATCCAAGTTGCGATCATCCGCATGACTCTGGTTTAGTGCCACTTAGTGGTAGGTATTCCATTAGATATGATTATTTATGGTTCGCTGGGCACGTAGTTAGATGGGATTCGATCCCAATAGAAACAATAAAATGTAATATCAGTAGCGTAGAAAATGAATGGTATTGAATGCGATTATATTTTCGTGACAGTTAGATAGGGTTATATCCGATTCGATTTGATTTGAGTGAATTCAATTCGGATTTGAAGGGATTAGATCCGGATTCGATGGGATTAGATTCCGAACTAATTAGGGTTCCATTTTCTAATCCCATCGAATGTTCGATCCCGTTCGATCCCATTCTACCCCATTCACCTGATTTCTGGCTGGGCGTGAACCGTCAACGCCACTGAAGGTGCTCTAATCAGCTGATCTATTCACCGGTAACAAATTGGCGTGGACGATGAACTTACAGATTGAAGTTGACAATGGAAAGCGAAAAGGCACCACCTGCATCTGCCATAACAGCAATGGAGGCATCGAGGTTTTGAGTGATGTCTGCATTTACAGTGATGGATGGGCGCTGAATGTCGCCGATTGCTGAAATTCCTTTGGCTCCGAGAGCAGGAACAGCGGCAGCTTGAACATATACAAAGGATGTCGAAGCAAGAACGAATATGAGAGCAAAGAACTCGGCGAGGAAGGACTTGCGGGACATCCCGAAAAGAAAATAGGGAGTGGGTGGAAGCAAGTGAGGACCTTAGCAGGGTCAGCAAGATATATAGAGGCAGTGATGAGCCCGTCACTAGCAGTGCGAGACTGGGGATTTTTAATGGGCGTGCTTTTATGCCGCGCAGAGGACGCTCAACCGCAGGGCGTGGTAGCCGAATCAAATTATTGGTTCCTGAAGGTCCTATCTCGCCCGCGGACCATACTTGTGGGAGACTCACCAAAGGGAGAGCACTGGTAGAGCGTTGAACCGTGTCTGTTCGTGAGAGTCTGTGATTCAACTCATCCCGATTCCCGATTGCATAAACTCTGTGGCGCTGGTCATCCCACTACACACAATCCAATTTCATTTCTACAAGTCGGAGCCATCAGACCTTCATTTCGTACAGAAGCTCGCAAAATATTAGGCCGTTCGCACCTGAACACGAAAGGGGTTCCACCACCTTCCTCTTGCAGCGAATTGTGCGAAGACAGTAGCTCCAAGGCAACCGTCACCTAATCTTGAGCTTCTAGTGTGTGAATATTCTTTTTTTTTTTTTTTTTTTTTTGGAAAACACTTTATTCTCAGTAGAATACAGGGTACTATACGGGAATAAAATGCCAAGGTTGGGAAACTTGTCGTTAGCCTCGCTTGGTGCGTTGGAGCCGGGCCACGGGGGGTCCGGGCGGGGGTGAGTTGAAAATGCATACCTCACGGTTATGTAAGCTTCGGGGGCGTCCCTCGGGACATCTCCCCAGGTGTATCTCACCTTACACATTTTATTCTTAGTGGGTCTTTTATGTATTGTGTACAATCTCCCAGTGTGTGCTATTCAGTTGGTGCGGCCTGTGCAGGCGTCATTTCCTCAGTTTCAGGTTTCAGGGGTCTTCGGGCGGTTTCAGGGTTGTGGTCTTATGTAATGTTATGTACTGTTTGTTGGGGTTGTCACTTGTCGGCGGCATGTCGGAGAGTTGGGTATCGCTCTGAGGTGGGTCGCTCGACTGTCGCTCGATGCCGGTGGGGCACTTTGTCTCTCATGTACTTGGGGAATGGTCTACTGGTTCTTAGGTTGTTTTTTCACTGATAAGTGATGTTTTATTCATGGTTATGAGGGGGGGAGTGCGTCTCATTTCCTTGCCTGGTGTTCGAACCCGCCCCTGGTGGTGGTAGTGGTTCAAGGAGCCCCGTCGGGAAACTTTTTGGTCAACTTCAACTTATCATAGGATGAGCGAGGACCAGACGAACCCCCTCAGGATCCCCTATGACATAAGATTGATTGGCACATGCTATACACCATCGGCTTGATAACACGTGTCCTCGGAGAAGAAACAAAGTGATTTCTTTCTCCATCTGAAGTCTTTTCAAAAGTTGTACTTGGCTGTACTGTACGTGTATTGAAAGTGTATTGGAAGATAACCGCCAAACCATGCACGGATCCAAACGTTGGACCGTCAGCGTCACAATTGGCACAACGAAAACAAAGACAGATACATCTGGGTCTTTCTCCGCCACCTTCACGACAGTCATCCAAACCCTGCCAGTGCCATCGCCCCCGAAGGCTCCGATCGCTAGTGAAAGATGAAACGCGAATTCCTTTACTTTACTTTCCTCCTGCCAGACCGCCTTTCTTCTCCTAGTCGCCATCACGCTATCACCCATTCCAGAAAGAACGACTTCACTACAAAGTACTGTACTAGTAAGAATCATCCCTAACATAACAAGCATTGTCTTGCTATCAAGCGTACAGAAGATGGTCCCATTTCAATCCTCGAATCTCTCGCGCTCTTCAGCAAGAATTGATTGCACTTCTGGGAAGCGCGGTGTAATTATGCAGTCGTGCGGTGGAGGACGGCTGCATACAATAATTGTGAAAGTTCCAAATCGATTTACAGGGAAGAGTACTCACCTAATGATGCCTACCTCCACAGACGCACTTATATCTGGAGGCAGTTCCTTCCCGTTCTCGTCCCACCCGCACTTAAGGTTTGCCGCCCACAACATCCTTGCTGTATGGATGAAGAGTGAATCATTTACTAGGTGTCTGCCGACACAGACCCGCCGACCGAATCCAAACGACACATGACCTTCCCGATTCGTTTCTTTGGGGCCTGGCAAGAGTTCACCACGGTCGCCAAGGTGCCTTTCTGGCTTGAACTCATCGGCATCGTCACCGAATACCCTCCGGTCGCGATTACAATGCCATATATTGGCTATGCATTGTCGCGCCTTTTGGAATGAACATGCCCTCATACCAATCATCTTCTGCCGCTACGTGAGGCAGTCCGAGTCGGACAACGGGTCGCCAGCGAATAACTTCTTTGATGATTGCCCGCACGTACGGAAGGCGTGGTGCGTCAGCATATGTAGGGAGACGCTCACGACCGACCACCGCATCAAGTTCGGCTTGTGCTCGGCGCTGCACCTCGGGGAAGGCCACCATCGCAAGTGTCCACCACATCAGTGTAGTCGATGTCGTCTCAAAACCAGCACCACTGCGACGCATCGTGATTTCTCACGTAGACTGAAGAAAGGGATTACATACAACATCGTGCCTCCGAGGTACGCCATTTCCCGCTCAGATAGGCGATAACGATCTTGGTGTTCTATCAACGATGCGCTGAAACTCGGACGGACCCCTACGCTCTCCTATAAAATGTATTATTAAGGTGCCACCCGTACATTCTGATAATAGGACGTACAAGGTCGATTTTGACATGATTGAATAATCGTAGAAACGTCTCTGAACGCTCGGAAGCTTGCTTAAAGACTTCCCTCTTCCACTTCGCAATCTGTCAGTTCATTAGATGTGAATACAATATCTAATTCGTGGAGAAAGGGTTGACCTCTGGGGAACGTGTATCATCCAGGGAAAGAACTCGACAGAGAGGTCCCAGTCGCTGCTCGTGCACCCTGATGAACACGTCTATCCATGTCTTGGACCACTTTTTCCAGTCCCGAGGTGAGTGTTGGGTGGTCGTACGTTATGGACAAAATCGCGGAAGCTGCGGTTCGCTGATGTGTTGTTCTCGATTTTCAGGATTCGTTAGGAGAGCGGAAACCATAATAGTTGCTTCCTTTGTCTCAATAGGGTGGTAGCGCTGCACCGCCACCTTGGTGAGAGCTTCATGTGCAGCACGACGCATGCGACGCCATCTGTGAAAATGCGTGAGCGTTGATAATGCGGCCTGGCTATCGTCTGCATCGGTGGCACTCACTGTTCGCCATGATTCATCAATGGTAACTCTAAGCCTGCATGGAGGATCCCACTCATTATGAGCCGAGGACGTCCAATAGAATTGCTGGCACGGTGCTCGAGCACTTCAGAGGCTGATTTAAGGCTGTTGAAGATGATTGTGGGCTTTCCTAGCACATCGAGGTACATGACCTCGCCTAGTGTCCGAAGCTCCCTACGTCAGCATCCTTCAAATCAACGCTCGGTACTACTCACTAAAACGTTCCTTGCATTCTCGCGAAAATAACCACCTTCTGTCAGTTAGCTGGAGCAAATTCCCGATGATTGGGAGGCGTCTGGGTTGAGGAGGTAGCCTCCTCCATGAGCTCCTTGTATAGGAGACAATTAAGGTGACGAGAAGACACAACAAAATACCCTTGAGGGGGGAATGACAAGGTGACAAGAGGAAGAGAGTTAGGAGCCACAACCTCCCCTACTGCGGTGTCTCCATCCAAAGGAACGGCAGGTGCATAAGCAGAGGCATTGTAAACTCTGAGGAGCCAGCCCGCGCATTTCCTTAGATCGTATGCTTTTGGAGGGACGCCGTATGCCATTGTGATATAGGTGGGGTATCACTGGCACGATAATTGTTAGACAACGGTCTTCAGTCTAGAGAGCGATACCCAGGCTTTTTATGGCCATCTGGCCATCTTCTTGTTGATAATATCAACTAATAATGAGGTAATTGTTAATTGCTTCCCTAACGTTTTGGGAAGTGAGGTTCACCCAGATGCCATCGATTTAACACCCGGTCGACGGTCGACGACAGTTCTGGTATCCACACACCCCAATGCCGGCACGGCAGAGAAGCAAAAGGAACAGGATTTATTCATGTACTCAGATGGGGTTGCGATTGTGCCGATGGGTGGAGCCGGTACATGCTTCTTCATCCACGGAACGTGCTCCCAAATGTTGAATGCAGTACCAGTTGAGACTCACAGAGAACATGTATCCCTGCGTGGCGAAGAGGACTTTGAGGATATGACATACAAGCCACCAAACACCCGAGGAGGAATAGGATTGATTCCCAACGCTGCGTGGCATAACAGTAGAAACAGTTCGAAAACGTGTACAGTGTCTTGGCCTTTGTGGAGAACAATATGACAAGGTCCTGTCCAACCCCGCGAGCTCAGTGGTTGAAGAGGGCAATTGACATACCATACTTCTTCGCGAGCCAAGTTTACGCAAACCAGGAGGATTCCGTCGGAATAACAAGCAATTACCGATGATGGTCTCCTCGTCTTCAATAGCCGCCAAGATGGCCGCAGACGATCGGAAGACTTGAAGAGCAAAGATAAAGGACAGGACAACGAGAAAATCTACGACAGGAACGGCGGCATCACGGCCACGTTGGAATGGATGGGAGTGGCTTTGGTGAACACTGTTCACGTCAGTGATGCCAGTGTGCCAGTGTCATGAAAGATTTTTTGAATTGCCGATGAAGGGTAGTATGTAATGCTGACGTAATGTTGCCGCGTCAAAAACGCTCCTATCTATCAACACTGCACATTTCTCAAATACAGCACACTCTGCGTACAAGACGCTGGGGGCAGCGCCGCAAAAGAGTGTCAAAATTGAAGGCTTCTCACTGGCTCACTGCCGAAAGTGTTGCCAAACTCTCGAGTCCAAGCTCGAGTCTTGTCTCTGAACTTTTGAGTTGGAGTTGGCATTGAGTTAGCAACTCAAATCGGACCACAATCGACTTGCGGCAACACTGAGGCAACACTAGCGTGGGTCCGCGTGGTCCGCGTCGATCACGGCAAGGAGATCAGGGACTTACCGAGGGATCATCTCTGGTTGTTTGCCTCTCCAGGGCGAAACGTCGCATTGGGCGACAAATGTCCATGGCAGATGTGAGCTATGACAGTTCTCAGCTTCCCAGGGCCCAGGGGGGGAGAAATGGGACTACCGGAGCCGTGTGGTACTAAAACACGCCTCAACACTGAGTCTGAGTCAACAGCATGTATGTCGTCCTCGGTGACTCGGAATGAGATGGCCACATGCTCAACGATTGGCATCATCGTGGTGGGAAGAGTTTCTGTCACTTTCGATACGAGAAAGGGTCAAGCGGACTGTATTAACTCAGGTAATCCCATATCTTATACATCAAATTTCTTTTCAAAAGATGTACTTCGCTCAAGACTTACGCTATACTGTACGTGTGTACTGCGCGCGTCTTTCTCCGCTACCTGCAGGACGGTCATCCTTTGATAGCAAACCTTGCCATCGCCTTTGAAGGCTCCGAGCGCTAGTGTAAGTCTTTGAAGATGAAGCGCGAACAACTTTACTTTACTCCCGCCTCATTGACTTTCTTCTCCCGTCGCTCTTGCACAACGCTGCCTGACTTAGTCGCCATAACGCGGCCCCACGTACCACCGATTCCAGAAAGGACTTCACAATTAAAGTACTGTAGCGGTAAGAATTATCGCTAACATAACAAACATCGTCTTGCTAACAAGCGTACAGTAGAATCTGATTGGATGGGCCCATTTCAATCCTCAAATTTCTCACGCTCTTCAGCAAGAATTGACTGCGCTTGCGGGAAACGTGGTGTAATATGCAGTCGTGCGGTGGAGGACGGCTGCATACAAGAATCCATGAACGTTCCAAACTGATCTACAGGGAAGAGTACCCACCTAACGATGCCTAAGTCCACAAACGTATTTATATCTGGAGGCAGTTCCTTCCCGTTCTCGTCCCGCCCGCACTTAAGGTTTGCCGCCCACAACATCCTTGCTGTATGTATGAAGAGTGAATCATTTACCAGGTGTCTGCCGACACAGACCCGCCGACCGAATCCGAAAGACACATGACCTTCCCGATTCGTTTCTTTGGGGCCTGGCAAGAGTTCACCATTCTCACCAAGATGCCTTTCTGGCTTGAACTCATCGGCATCGTCACCGAATACCCTCCGGTCGTGATTGCATTGCCATATGTTGGCCACGCAGGTCGCGCCTTTTGGAATGAACATGCCATCGTACCAATCATCTTCTGCTGCTACGTGAGGCAGTCCGAGTCGGACAGCGGGTCGCCAGCGAATAACTTCTTTGATGATTGCCCGCATATAGGGAAGGCGTGGAGCATCAGCATATGTAGGGAGACGCTCACGACCGACCACCGCATCAAGTTCGGCTTGTGCTCGGCGCTGCACCTCGGGGAAGGCCACCATCGCAAGTGTCCACCACATCAGTGTAGTCGATGTCGTCTCAAAACCAGCACCACTGCGACGCATCGTGATTTCTCACGTAGACTGAAGAAAGGGATTACATACAACATCGTGCCTCCGAGGTACGCCATTTCCCGCTCAGATAGGCGATAACGATCTTGGTGTTCTATCAACGATGCGCTGAAACTCGGACGGACCCCTACGCTCTCCTATAAAATATATTATTAAGGCGCCACCCGCACATTCTGATAATAGGACGTACAAGGTCGATTTTGACACGATTGAATAATCGTAGAAACGTCTCGGAACGCTCGGAAGCTTGCTTAAAGACTTCCCTCTTCCACTTCGCAAACCTGTCAGTTCATTTGATGTAAAATACAATATCGAATTCGTGGAGAAAGGGTTGACCTCTGGGGAACGTGTATCATCCAGGGAAAGAACTCGACGAGAGAGGTCCCAGTCGCTGCTCGTGCACCCTGATGAACACGTCTATCCATGTCTTGGACCACTTTTTCCAGTCCCGAGGTGAGTGTTGGGTAGTCGTACGTTATGGACAAAATCGCGGAGGCTGCGGTTCGCTGAATGTGTTGCTCTCGATTTTCGGGATTCGTTAGGAGAGCGGAAACCAGAATGGTCGCCTCCTTTGTCTCAATAGGGTGGTAGCGCTGCACCGCCACCTTGGTGAGAGCTTCATG
>WHVB01000099.1:0-29503 GCA_015178965.1 Russula ochroleuca
GCGTGGACTTTGCCCACTTTTTTCATTTTGTGGAGGAGTGGCAAGGTGTAGATGATGGAGAGGACTGGCGAGACCGGGGACCCTTGTGGGGTTCCAGTCTCGAAGTCGAAAGGGTCTGATGTCTGGCCATTGAACTTTAGTTGCACAGTTTGGTCCTCCAGGAACAACTTGCACCAGCTGACTAGTTCCGGTGCAAAGCCCAGGTCGGTGAAGACTTTGACTAGTTGATCGTGGTTGATGTTGTCAAGAAGCCTTGAATGTCGAAGAGGAGGATTCCAGTTCTGAAGCCAGACTGGTGTGCTGCCTGGATGTTGTGAAGCAGGGTGAGGCCCACATCCAGTGTTGACAAGGCGTTTTGCCCTCCGAACTGTGTTGTGGGGACCAGGTCGTGGGTGGACATGTCCCTGTAGATTAGCTTTGTGATGACCTTCTCGAGGAGTTTGCCAAGGCATTCCAGTAAGGAGATGGGCCGGAAGTTCTTGGCTAGAGTGTAGTCTGCCCGGCCTGGTTTGGGGATGACACAGACTACTGCCTCCTTCCAGAGACGGGGGTGGTGTCCTGTGTTCAGGCACGCCTTTAGGAGGTCCATTATTCGCTTCGGGTCAGCCTCCCAGGTCCACTTGATGAGCGTCCAGGTGTGTCCGGACAGTCCAGGTGCCGAGCGTTTGGCCGCTTTTTTGATGAGTGGTTCGATGAAGTCTTCTTTGATCCGCCCTAGTGTGTGTGCTGGGAGTGGTTCTGGGTCATCTGGGAAAAGTGGGTCAACTAAGGGTGGGCTTTGGGGGAAGAAGCAGCACAAGAGGATGTTCGAAACTTCCTCGTGTGTATGTGCCAGGCCTTCCGTGCCTTGGAGTGAAGGGACTTTTGAGAGCTTGCAGGCCGTGTCGCCACTTGGCTACTTCCCATAGCTGGGCCTTTTCTATATAGTCAGTTAGCCCATTTTTGTTTGGCTGCACGCACCGTGCCTTTCAGTCTGGCGTGTGCAGTTTTCCTCTCCTTGGGGTCCTGGGCATTTCATAGGGTTTAAGTAGCTATTGCAGCAGGCCGCAGTCCACCATGGGGAGGCTTTTGGGTGGGGTGGGTCGTTGTTTGTTGAAGACTTCTTCAGTTTGTACATGTGAATGTCTTCCTGTGAGGGCCTCTGCAGCCTTTTTGACTTCTTCCGGGGTTGGGGGTTGGTGGAAGTGGGGTTGGAGGGGGAGTGATCTCGCACTGAAAGTGTGTTTCCACTCCTCCCCTTTCTCTGGGTCGATCACATAGCCTAGGTCCTTGCCCTTGTCAGGAGCGGCAACTCTGTGGGTGTGGCCCGTCGTGCACAGCATGGCGTGGTCCGAGCCTAGGCTACCCGCCCAGTTGACTTCCAGTCCTGTGAAGGTGGCAGTTTGGATTGCGGCCTCGTTGTACCAGGCCAGGTCGATGACTGAGTCCCTTTCATGTTTGGGGCCCCATCTCGTTACCTCGCCTGGGTTGTTTGCTAGCGAGAGTAGGTTTGTGGCCACCCATACTTCAAAGCATGTGGCTTTGGGGGATCTGGGAGTATCCGGGGTGGACCAGGTCTGGGAGTGTAGGTTGAAATCGCCAATGAGGAGGGTGGGGATGGTGGCATCGATGTCAAGTGCCAGTAGAGTCTGTAGTGATGTATTATCTTGGATGTCGTGGTAGAAATTAATTACGTGCCATTGTTCCTTGTCGAGTATTATGTCTAGTACTTGTATTGTGGGGTGCATGCAGATGTCGATCCGTGGGACCACCGTGAAGTGTGGGGTGTCGTGGCTTTGGTCCGTGTTCTTGCGGGCATATGCCATTACTTTGGGGTGTTGTCCTTCTGCGAAAACGGGATATATTAGCTCCCATTCTGGTGAGGAGGCCCCACCTTGTATGTCTACGCTGTATCTCGTGTTGTCTTGTCTTGCGGTGCCGATCTTGTCGAACCACGGTTCCTGTACAAGAAGTAGGTGAGTGCTTTTGTCGCTATTTAGTAGAGCATGGGTAACTGGGTTGTGCTTCTGCATGTTTACCGACACTATGCATATGTATTGGTGTGCTGCCATTAGTCATGGGCCAGGGGGTTAGCGTCACCTTGGGTGTGCAAGGGAGAGTAGGCGGCTGGCTGCTGAAAAGGCTCCGGTGATCCTCCTGTGGGTTCTATGTCCCTGACCGGTCTGCCTGACCATTCATCTACAAGATTGTAGTCTATGTTCATGACTTGGAATTCCGATGGGCTGGCGTGGGCTGGAGGGGATGCTGGTGGGTTTGCAGGGGTGTGCGCAGGTGTGATTGGGTGTGGTGTGGGTGCGGTCAGTGGCAGGGGAGGTGGCGGGGCTTCATCCCACTCTGCTTCCGGGTCCCATCCTGGCTCCGGGGCCCAGCCTTCATCCCTCTCGCGGTGCCCGGTCGCTGTTTCCGGTAGTTTGGCCTTGCCCCTGCCTTTCCTGGGTTTGCGGGGGTATCTTGGGCGGTATTGGTCTCGTGCAGGGCATCTTGCATCCTTGCAGTCATGTCCTTCGCTGTGGCAGTTGAGGCATATGCACTTGCAGTCGCAGATGCCCGCTACATTGTGCTTTTTGCGGCAGCACTTGTCGTGCTCTTCGGAGGCATGAGCTCCACCGCAGATGTAGCATTTAACTGAGTCATTGCTCAGGGTGCACACCCTCGATGCTTTGTTGTGGCCTAGTGCGTGGCATTGCGAGCACTGGATGAAGGCCGGCTTGTCGATCCATTTCCTAATCATGACTTCTTTGCCGAAAAGGGCCGCTCGGTTGTTGATGAGGGTGGTGGCAATTGATCCGTCTGGGTCCAATATTGCGAAGGTGACTGACGAATAGGGTGTGTAGATGCAGTCGGGGTGGATGAGCCACCTTGGCTGCATGGCGAAGTAGGCCTTCTTCAGCCCTGGCAACGCTCTCACCTCCTCTAGGAGCGTGCTTGGGCTGAAGGGGGTGATGTCATCTTCCCAGACTGGTACTCCGTTTGCTAGGAGCCTGGTCCAGCCCATTGATGGGCAGAGTTCCCCGGAGTTTTCTAGGGGGCTCAGCAGAATGTGTTTATACGATTTGATAATGCTGAAGGGGACATTACCTTCGAATGAGTACACGAAATTGCCCTTGCTGTGTGGGTTGATGCTCCATCGCCCCACCCGGAGTCGGATCGGGTTAGCTGTGGCTTTTGCCATTTTCAGGCGGACTTTGTGTACGATGGCGTCTGCCACTCGGGTCCGGAGTTGGGCTTCTAACTGGGTGTCTAGATGGCCCCCCGTTCTGAGGACTGTCACTTCTGTGATGGTCGGGGTTGGGTTGTCACTTTTCTTCTGTGGCAGGGGCTGCGTGAGGTTAGAGGCGGCTGCAGCAGCCCCTGCATAGGAGGCGCAGCCCTTCCCACCCTTTCTGTTGCAGGAGACTAACGTGAAGTTGTCTTCCGCTTGGGCGACTGCATTGGGCGGGTTGGCTTGTGGGGCTGTGGTGCTGCCTGGCGCACTGTGGTGCTGCGCACTGTGGTGCTGCGCACTGTGGTGCTGCGCACTGTGGTGCTGCGCACTGTGGTGCTGCGCACTGTGGTGCTGCGCACTGTGGTGCTGCGCACTGTGGTGCTGCGCACTGTGGTGCTGCGCACTGTGGTGCTGCGCTGGTCTGGCTGTTCGCTGGGGTTGGGGCGGGGGCCTAGCCGTATTATGGGGGGGGGGGGGGGGGGGTGGCATGGAGGTCCGCTCCAGGGCTGCCAGCCTTGCTGCCAGCGGGGCCATCGCTCTCTGGATGGCAGGGCCCACAGTTGACTGTATGGCCGCCATGATTGATGCCAGGTCGAGTTGTCTGTTGCCCGTTGGTGGCAGGGTGCTTACTTTGGGGCCCAAGTTGAGGGTGACCTTAGGGCTCAGATTGAGGACTGCTCAGGGGCCGGGGGTGTCCCCTTTCCTCGGCTGGGGGGTGGGGGAGGGGTCAAGCTGTCGTTGGGGTGGTGGTTTTGCTTCCCGGGGGGGATTGACCCTTTGCTTCCTTGGTGTTGTCGGTTCAGTGCTGGGCGCTGATCCTGAGATCGTGCGCTTCCTACCTCTCAGCGTGCCACTGGTTAGCCCCTGCATCGCTTGGGGGGGTGGGGGCAAGTTGGAGGCCGAGCTCTGCTGCCGCCTTGAGGAGGATGTCGGTGCTTCCCTTGCGGACCGCGTCCATTATTTTTTCCTCCCGGGCGGCAGCTTCGCTGGCGAAACGCTCCGTTTCCCAGCGACGCCACTCCTTTTGGAGGCTTGCCTTTACCCTCTCGGTTTCATCCCTTTCGATCCTGGCTTTCACTTCGATGATCCATCCAGCTATGCTGGATTCATTGGCTCCAGCGTCGACCAGGATCTGGTCATTGAGGGAATCCACCGTTGCCGCCAGGCGGTGAAAGAGTGTTAGGTGTCTGGGGTTGAGCGGGTTCGGATCGGGTGCCTCGGCCCAGTCTTTTTTGAGGGCCTTGTTGGCCCGGTCTTTGTCGTACTGGAGGTCGTAGCCTCTGCCGATGGCTGCGAGGAGGGCGCAGGAGAGGTTGGCCCAATCTGCCGCTCCCAGCAGGTTGGGGGTCGGGTCTGTTGGTGCCTGTAGTCTGCCCTGTAGGGTGGTGATGATCAGCTTAGCCGACTTTTTGAAAAACACTTTGGGGTCTTCAATGTCAGAGAAGATACCGTTGAACTTGAAGTTGCCTTCGGTGGTGTACCTGAAAGGGGCGTGGGCCTCATCAATGGTCATGGCTGGCCCTTGCTCCTGTTTCTTGTCTGGCTTGCCCACTGGCATGTTTTTGTCCGTGTTCTCCAGTCCATTGGACCTGGAGTTTCGGGAGGGGGGGGGGGGGGGGGGGGGGTTGGGGGTTCAGGGGGGGGTTTTTCGAGGGGGGGTTGGGGGTTCAGGGGGGGGTTTTTCGAGGGGGGGGTTGGCTTTGGGCCCTAGGGTTAGGGTTGAGCCTGGTGGTTGCGGATCAAAGTCCATGGTATAAACATGTTTGCTACTAAAGATGGAGAAACGTCATACTTGGGTCCGCATCCTACCTGGGTCTTTCCCTTGTCTGCACAGAAGGCATGCCCGTTGCAGACATGCTGGCACATTCACCTCCCGTTCCGATCGTCATCGATTATAGCGAAGCTCACGACACCACTGCCGAAGATGAAGAGGAAACGATGCCTGCTCTTAGGCAGCGTGATCGCGTCCGAGTCCGTCGTGTCGGCTTGACTTGCCTGCTATGAGTCTGCAGAAGCTCATCGCGGCCATCGACGAAGAATATCCAGTACGATCTTGACGACATTTACGCCACCTCACGCTGCTTAGATTTGCCCTTCCGAGAGAATCTCGATTGCTCACGAGTGCCGTGGGCCTTGTCACACTCTGTCTCCTCATGGACCACCCATCCACCTACTTCCATCCCAATACTCTCCTCCGATGGCTTTCGTTCATGCCCCTGCTGGAGGCCCTCGTGATCAACTTTATATTCCCTGACGGTCATGTAGAGAGTCATACGCCGACCATGACATCCGTTGCACTTCCTAACCTTCATCGCTTCCGGTTCCAAGGTGTTGGCACTTACTTGGAAGAACTTGTTCATCGGATCACTGCCCCTCGCCTCGAGAAGCTTGAGATTGAATTCTTCAACCAACCCACGTTTTCCGTCCCACGTTTCCTACAATTTATGAACACGAGAGAACCTCACGTTCTAGAGGTAGAGACGGGGCTTGCATCATAGTGTAAGGTGGGCAGTATGGCTGTGCTTGCACGGACTATTCCTTTCGTTGCTTAGTCGTACATTCGTAATGTCACTAGTGAAACATGAACATAAACACGCTCTCGGACTCTCACCAATAATAGTACACTTCGCAGTAACCTTGAACACCCTTCTTTTGATCGCTCCTTGTGCGCGCGAATACCCCATTTCCCTTTCGCTCTTTCTTTCTCTCCTTCCTGTGTTCTCCTAACTTACTAGAGGATTCCGGATGCCGAACCGAGTCAGTCACCAAACGGAGCTGCAGAGCCGTCACGCGTACCCGATCCTTCAGTAGGAACCTTTATCCTATCCCCCTCTCAATATCTATCCTCCCGGACTCACTCGGCGCGTCCCCCCGCGCTACAATAGGTTGCAGATGACTTGCTGAGAACATTGGCAGGTGGGGTGGGTACCAGCACAGGCGCCGGTGTCGGCACAGTAGACAAAGGGTAAGACAACTCCGCGGCCGAGGTATTGTCTGGCTGCACTGCGGCTACACCATCTTGTGAAGACCCATCTGAGGAAGGTGAGCCGCTGGAATGAAATGGGGAAGTGGCCGTGGAAGTCTGAGAAGCCTCTCCGATTTCGCCGGTTGTCGACGGATAAGGAGGTGGAGGAAACCCTCTGACGTTTGTTTCTTCTGCCAGTCGTAGAGCAGTGTCGCAGTCAAGTGTGGACTGGTGAGGAGCGGCATCGGCTGAATCACCCGGTTGAATGGGACGAGAAGTAGCACCGGAAATAGCACTGGATACAGCAACAGGAACGCGAGTGGTGGAGTCTAGGCGATCACTGGCGATGTCGTATAATGAAATGAAGTCGAGATTGTCAGCATCCGAGTCGGTGTCTTGATGTAAGGCGACGTAAAGGTGGCTGAACTCGCGGAGAATCTGGGCGGAAGTGCTGTGTGACCCTTGGTTCTTTGCTTCTTGAGCGATTTCAGTCCACATCGTGCAGAAGTCATCCTGCAGTCCAGAATGAGTATTCCGTACGTCAAATTTGGAGAGTGATGGCAGAATCTCCCAAGTCCGGGAACCGGCACGACTGGCTTGGCGCGAAACGTGAATCAAGATGGAAAGCAACACGCTATCATCCCCATGTGCGAGATTGTCCCGAAGAACGCCATCCGGTACGCCAAATGCTTCCTTAACGAGCGCGGTCCAACGGTCATCACGTCCGCGCACGCGGGTTATGATGCAAGCTATTATCCGCCGTACATTCAGGTCATGATCCCGGCTATGGCCCCGGCGTCTCAATGCATGCCCTACTTCAATGGATTGTAGCGCTTCGTCCCAGCGCCCCTTGAAAACGTTGTCGAGGATTTGGGAAACTGCATCAGGTCCGAGCGCCGCATGGGCCGCATTCAAGCAGGTGATGAGTCGACTGGCTCGAACAGATTCGGAGACCAAATTGGATGTGAATGTGCGGTTCAAAAATCCATCCAATGCTTGTCGCAACTTCTCCTCAACCCGGAAAGGGAGGGGTAAAATGGTTAATTTTGAGTTACAAAAACCAGGGATGGCATCAAAGAACGTCTCCAGTGCGTTGTCTTCATCCAGCGAAAGTAAGATTCGTTCTAATATCAGGGCATCGATTTCCGATGATGGTTTTGAAGCAATTTCCCTGGCTTCCTTGTGTTTACCATTCAAGAACCCATTGCCGTAACCGTCGATCAGATCACGATAGTTCCATCTTGTATTCTTGTGAAAACAAATTTGAGACACCGCATAGGAAATGCCAAGATAAATGCCCAAAGCCAACGAAGAAAGTGGCGTGTGGAGCAAAAATGAGGGTCGAAAAACCCAGCCACAGTTGCATGTGCTTATTATTACTAGGGTGCCACGAGCGCGTGGCAGGGTCCAACCGGTGAAACCCGGAGAAACAGTGCAGCATCAGGGGACGGTTCGGGCAACAGCATGGAGGGTGAGATTGACAGCGAACAGTTCTGAAGTTTGTCACACTCTCTGCATGTGTTGCATGCGGAGTTCATACAGAGCTTCATTGGAGAGCTTTGTGATACACGAAGCTTTATTGGTGCTGTTGAAGTGAGAGAGTACATTGGGAGGCGAAGCGAGTGAGAACAAACAGTGCTATGGGCAGAGTTGTATGACATAAGATCGACCCACAGCCCACATCACACACCATATTAGGAATAGAGAAGGAAACACATAGTAAGCCTCCCTTCGGCCTTCAGCCTACGGTCGGAATTACTAGTATATGATCTGTTACTCGAATTTTTGTGATGGTCTGTTTGTGTTCATTGTGGTCTATTTGTGTTTGACCTTTCTTGGCTGCTGTCGCATTTGCTATCCAGGATCCGATGTGCTTGATCCGATGTGCTTTTCCATCCGGATCAAGCTCCTATTTTGCTTTTCTATTGTTCTTCGGTTATGTTCCAACTCCCACTGTCATATAAAGTGTGAGTAATCAATCATTCAATCATTATCGTTTCCCTTCCTCCTCTCACTCATGTCTTCTCAAGCCATGGTGGTGCTGACACAGCTGACCGCTTCTCGGGTCTCTTGTCACCACTCTTCATGCCGGAGAAAGTGCCCACCTGTCTATTCCTGATGTCTCATGTTTAGTCTAGGCTGACAACTGTGTCGGATCGTGTTACAGCTTGACCTACAGTGGCTCCAGTTTCTCCAGCTCACCTGTCGGTTCTCCGATGACACACATTTGCCTATTGTGCCAGCACCACCGCTTTCGGGTCGGACACCATCTCCTCGGGCTTCGCAGTTCAAGGCTTGGACTATCTCCCAGGCTGTTTAGTCACAGTCTATTAGGGTAGCGGTGATGTGCTTGAGGTGCAGCAGTAAGCACATGGCACAGACCCCGGGATGCTGGTGGCACGGTACGAACCGACAATGTGCGGGAGCAAAGCACACCGCATCTTCCACTATTGACCGCGCGCCCCTCCAGTGGCAGGCCCATCACCCACTTCAAATGATCGAATCTGGAGCCATGCAATGCAGCAAGAGCAAATCAGGACGCAGCAGAAGCGATCAACCCCTCAATAACCCCCCAAACATGTCTGGGATGTTCCAGGATGACTGACCGCGCTCCAACACCTCGGACAACCCCAAAATGTGAACAATGCATGCCCCCAACGGGTTATAGCACTGCCAGGTCGACCTCACATCCCAAAGATAACAACAGACAACTGACAAGACTCAGGCCCTCGAGCAAGCGTGCTAGGGCGCATGCAGAATCGGCCGACGCAGGGCTGCCTGAAATCGCACAGGGGCGACATGTTAGGATGCATAGGGCCCGGATCAGGTTTTCCCCCAGCCCTGCTTTCCCTTTCATTTCATTTCTTATTTTCGTCACCATTCTCATTTCATTAACACCATGGATCAGTGTCGGACCATTGGCTCAGTATATATCATGAGCTCCTGTTATAAGCACATGTCTTTCAGACTCAGACTCTTTCTTCTGATATATAATAAATTTGGTGTCGCTCTTCTTTTACTCTGTCAATGTGCAAAATTCCCAATCTTCGAGTTGAAAAGACGCCAGAGCGATGCGATGGCTCCATGTCTTGTAATATTGCCATGTCCCGCAACCACGGTGATGCCCAATTTGGCACAGTCACTTTCCCACACCGTCATGCTCCACCCGTGAGTACACCGCTTGGTAATGTCAGCACTGGCGTGAATACACTCAGTACATGGGCTGCCCCTTTTGGACTGTCGATGCAAATGCACGCAAATCCCGGCCACACCGCCCGCTGCAACATTTTCCGGGGGTAACACTTTCGGCTCGACCCTAACCCCACACGGCTCGTCTAGAAAAAGTCGGTTCACATCGTTCGCTTGCACCCCAACGCCGTATCCAAACGATCTTGATGGGTACCACACATACCGGGTTTGGACCGGTGCCATATTGAAGCTGCGGTTCATGTGAGTCTGGGGAAATTGGAGGTGAGCATTTTTGACCCCTAGTTCTCGAGATCTCAGCTGATACATTTTCAACACCACAGATCAGGCATATTGATAAGCTCCGCCTCTGGTATGGAGGGAGGCGAGGTGTTTTACGGACTGACAGACTGGCTGGGATCATGTGATCCCATGACTCCTTACGATACACGCGTGGCTCATTGACTCGGACTGGATGACTGAGACTCTTACTGTACCGCTGACTGATGGTCTGGTTTGGCTGACTGATACGCGCATCATGCTGACAGTGTATGATAGGTAGATGACTGATTACTTACAAACCGACTTAGCAACCGGTTCTAGGACGATTAGTCATGACAAGTTCGAACCTGTATATATATGACTTCGTACAAACAGTTGAGCCTTAAGCTCGACTTTGCTTTGCAATTGCAGCCTCTTGTTCACTCCTGTTCACTGCGCGGCTCCCTTCTACTCTCTCATCTACATTCTAAGGTCCTTAAAGGTGGACCTTGCCTTCGAAGCTTAGTGATTGTGCTATAACAATCAACACACATCTCAGGAGTCTGAATCACGTGCCTCGGTATGCCTCGGACCGCACACCTTCCTAAACTGTCAAGTGTGCACAAAGCCCTGCTGCAGGCTTAACACAAGTCGAGCTTCTCTTAAGCCAACCTGGCTGACATACTACTCGGCCTTGGAAGAAAACAAAAGCTCTCAAAGAGCCCTGACATCAGGTTCCGAAATAGAACCTCTGACGACCTCCCTACGGAAATACAAGGGAAGGCCTTCTGGCTAGAATCACGAACTGAAGGATGATCAGCATATCACCTCAGAGACAGGCTATACACATACCCCGTGGAATACATCAACGGGACCTGGTATAAAATCAGTTGGACCATCGACCAGTGCTATGAAGTTAGCAGAGAAGACAAGATCGAAGATCCCCAAGGATCAGGATTAGGAACCAAAAACCAACCATTCCTACTTGCCCCAGATCTTGAACAAATCCACACAGAAGTCACCCAAGGAAGTGATGACATCCCTGAAGTAGAAACCACTTCACCAGTATCAGATCCAGACATCCCCACTACAGACCAAGCTCACGCACCGGTCATCGAACAACTCACCCAAGCAATGGCACAAGCAGCAATTGCCGTGGCTCATGTACAACCTGCACAAGTAGCAGGACCAGCACAACCAGCACAACCTCCTGCCGGAGGACAACCAGGCGGAGGAGGAGGACAACCCCAACAACCTCCAGCCGGAGGACCACCAGGCGGTGGAGGAGGCGGAGGAGGTGGAGGAGGTGGCGGAGGCCAACCAGCAGCCGGACAACAAGTTGCAGGATAAGCTGCCGCAGCCCCACCTCGCTCAGAACCCTTAAAAGGAATGATACCACAAATCTTTGCAGGTGACCGAAAGGATGCCGAATGATTTATGCAACAGTTCGGGGCCTATCGATTCCTCAATCGACACAACTCCACCTTCACAAACAAAGCAGAAATGGTGGCTTATGCCCTCACCTTTATCAAAGGACCACAAGTCGATGATTGGGCCTACAACATGGCAGACCAACTATCCATCAAAGTCGAAGGGAACCCACTCACGGGAGACCCCCCGACACATGCTGAAGGAGACCAAGCCCTTTGGGAATGGTTCGCACGGTCCTTCAGAGATGCTTTCACAGACTTGACCAGGAAGCAAGACGCCTACTCCCGCCTCACCAAAATGGAATTAAATATGGACAAAGTCGACACGTCCATCACCCTCTTCAAGCGCCTCATCAGAGAGGCAGGATGGGGACCCGATGCAGAAGGAACAATCAAACTGTTCCAAGACATCCTACCCGTCGGACTTCATCGCACCATACAACAGCAAGAAACACTGCCCGCCACTCTCAACAAATGGTACGATGCCACCAGAAAAACGGTCCAAAGATGGCAGGACCTTAATGACAACATAGGACCAAAAGGAGGACCAGGCCATATCTCCACTAGGGCCAACAGAATGCGCGGATACCAAAAGGTGCCCCCGCCAAAAAGACAAAGAGACCCCGATGCCATGGACGTCGACACAATCCGCACAACAGGAAAGCTGTCCGACGAGGAACGCACCCGGCTCATGAAGGAAGGAAGATGTTTCCGTTGCCGCAAACTGGGACACATGTCACGAGCATGCCCCAAAAAGAGCAAAGGAAAAAGCTCCGATCGACCCCACAGCTCCCAGGGACAATATGTCAAGGACAAACCCAAGGTCCGAGCGGCAGTAATCAACGAAGACAAAGAGGAAGAACAGCCCAGCGAAGCTGAAACCGCTGAAACCTCTACCACGGCACCACCCTCCTATACCAAAAAGGATGTCCTTCAGTACATTAGAGGGATGTCTATTGAAGATCGCAAAACCCTCTATGAGGAGATGTCCGCCCAAGCAGATTTTTAGGCAGCTCAAAGCCGACAGCCTGGCTTAGAGCGATTGGATTGCAGAACACCATGTACATTAGGAAACTCTCAACTCTGAATATGAATGTTTCTTTCTGAACTTCGCAATCCAAGGCCGACGAATCAGCTCTCATTGACAGTGGAGCTACAGACAATTTTATCAATGAAGAAACATGGAAGCGACTGGGAATTGGGAAAAAGGAACTTGCCCGACCAGTCACAGTCCATAACATCGACGGGACCGAAAACAAACAAGGAAAGATCACACACTACTGCTGGCTCCACATCGTCAAAGGAGAAAAACACATGCTCCAACGGTTCTATATCACGGCCCTGGAAAAGGACCGCATTATTCTAGGGTACCCTTTCCTCTATGACTTCAACCCAAAGATCAATTGGAAGACCGGAAAAGTGCTAGGAGAACCAGTACAACTCCAGAGCAGCTGCTACATGCACGTAGCTAAAAAAATCTTCTTCATGCAACGAGAAGCGGTTAAACAAGTAGGGAAGCCAAAAGAAGGAGAGGCCATTTATGTACGACGCACCAACATTGCACAAGAATGGGCCCAGAAGGCGGATCAAAACAAAATCCACCTCACCCTTGACACCATTCCCAAGGAATATCGCAGGCACCAAAAGGTGTTCTCGGAAGAGGAAGTGCACCACTTCCCACCAGCACGATCGGAAGACATGACGATCAAACTGAACCCTGATGCACCAAGGGAATTAAACTGCAAAGTATACCCTTTATCCAAAGATGAACACGAGCTCCTCCAGAAATGGATCCTCGAAGAAGAGGAGCTAGGACGAATCTATGAAGGTCCCTCACCTTACACCACACCTGTCTACTTCATCAACAAAAAAGACAGTTTGGAAAAGAGGATCATCATGGATTATCGACAACTCAATAAACATACCATATGCGATAATAACCCCCTGCCAAATATCCAATCAGCATTGGAAAGACTACACGGGAAACTCCTCTTCTCAAAGTTCGACATCCACTGGGGCTATAACAACATCCACATCGCGGAGGAAGACCAACACAAGGCCGCGTTCAAAACCCCACAAGGGACCTACGTCCCGCGAGTCATGTACTTCGGCCTCACCAACACCCCACCCTTCTTCCAACGAACCATGCACAGAGACTTCCGCCCCCTTCTCCAAAAATACCCGGAGAACCTAGGGAATTATATGGATGACTGGTGGGTTGCCACTGCTAATGACAAAGAAGGAAAAGGACTCCACAAACAAATCGTTCATGAATTCCTTGACAAAATGGAAGAATGCTCATACTTCCTAAAGCCAAAGAAGTGTCAATTCGAGAAAGAAGAAATGGAAATCCTAGGATGGCTCGTGGGTGGAGGACGAGTGCATATCGACCCGGCCAAAGTACAAGGCATTTCAGAATGGCCGAGAACTCTTCATTCGGTGGAAGAAGTCAGAAAAACACTGGGGGTACTAGGGTACCAGAGACCCTTCATCCAAGGCTTCGCATCCATTGCGAAGCCCTTGCACGACCTCACCAAAAAGGGAACCCAGTTCAATTGGACCCAAAAGTGCACAGATGCCCTGGACGAACTAATCACACGAGTAACCACAGAACCAGTCCTTTGGCACCCAGACCCTGCCAAGCCATATGAACTTGAAGTAGATGCCTCGGCCTTCGCCTTGGGAAGCATTCTCTACCAGCAAGACAACAACAACAAAAGACGAGCGGTCACCTACCATTCAAAAGCATTGAATCAGGCTGAAAGGAACTACTCCATCGGAGACCGAGAATTCCTAGCCATCATCGAAGGTCTCAAACATGTGCGACATCTAGTCATGGGAACGCCCCATAAACTCACAATCTACATGGACCATGACAATCTCCGTTACTATCGACACCCCCAAAAATTGAACAGACGTGTGGCTCGCTACATTGTGTTCCTGGCAGACTTCAACTTCGAACTAATGCACCTCCCAGGAAAAAGAAACCAAGCAGATCCACTATCTAGACGCCCCGATCACGATGATGGCTCAACGGATAACGAGGAAACCACGGCCCTCCCAAATGAATTGTTCGCGAGAGCAATTGAGATCACCATCCTGGAGTGCCAGGTCCACCAATTACAAAAGGAAAACCCCGAACTCTGCCTAGCCTGGAAAAAGAAATACGGAGTCTACCAAGATGAATGGAAGATCTGGTGGAAAGCAGGATCCCTAGTTGTCCTGGATGACAGACAACTGCGACGCACCTTCCTCCAGGAATACCACGATGTGCCTACATCAGGGCACCCAGGAGTCTGGAAGACTTACCAAGCACTGAGACATGACTACTGGTGGCCAAACTTACACAAAGACGTAGAAGACTACATAAAGGGATGTGCAACCTGCCAAGCGGTGAAAACCATCACACACCGAAATGTGCCCCCCATTGCACTGATCGGACCGGGGGAAGACACGACCCCTTTCGCCACCATCACCGTTGACTTCATTACAAAACTACCAGAATCACGTGGCTGTGATACAATTCTCACCATCACCGATCACGATAGCACTAAGGCAGTGATTCTGATCCCCTGCTGAGAAGACATGGGAAGCAAGGAAGTCGCAAGGCTCTTCAGAGATCACGCCTTCCCCTATACTGGAATCCCCAAAAGAATCATCTCTGACAGAGACACGCGGTTCACATCACAATTCTTCAAAGAACTCTGCGCCCAACTAGAAATCAAACAAAATATGAGTTTGGCATACCACCCTCAAACCGACAGACAATCCGAACGAACAAACCAAACGGTGGAGACAATCCTATGGATCTTCTGCAACCACCAACAAGACAACTGGGCAGACTGGCTCAAGGTGGCCCAGTACATGATTAACTCTCGCCCCTCTTCAACTACAAAGAAGCCCCCTTACGAATTATGGATGGGATTCATTCCTCAAACCCACCAACCCACGTGTGTCGGAAATGTACCAGTGATTGAAGAGCAGAAGTCCCAGCTTCTAGAAGCTAGGAAAAGTGCCCAAGAAGCCATCAGCAAGGTGCAATCCCTCTGGACAAAGGACCCCCATTTCCAACGGTACCGTATAGATCAGAAGGTCTGGCTGGAAGGGACTCATCTCTGTACGACACATCCGACCACCAAACTAAGGGCTAAACGCTTTGGACCCTTCAAGGTTACGGAAATACTTAGCGCCGTGACATATAGGCTAGACCTCCCACCCGCATGGAAAATCCACAATGCATTCCACGCAGCTGTCCTCCATCCATATAAGGAGATGGAGCTCCATGGGCCTAACTTCATGGAGACACCATCTAACCTAATCGAAGGACACAAGGAATGGGAAGTAGACAGTGTGTTAGCCTCAAGGCACACCGGCCAGAAGAAAACGTTGCAATACCTGGTCAGATGGAAGGGGTTCTCCGAAGCACATGACTCTTGGGAGCCAAAAAGGAATCTAAGTAACGCCACCCTCAAAACGAAGGAATTCCACGATAAGAACCCAAAGGCCATTCGCCGAATGGTTATAAACCCCCAAGAAGTCGCAATGAAGTCCTCACCACTCCCGGACATCTCTACCCTCTGCACTCAGTTTGAAAACTTATCCCTCATGTCTTCATGATATAGTTCACCTTCCCCGGCTACCCGCAACGCTATGTTGGCGGTTGATACCGAGGAGGTAGCAGTGCTAGAAGCGTCGCTCCACCCCACGACAGAAGCGCCCCCCGCCTTCCCGGAGGAACCGGAGTACGCCCCACCAAGAGAAGAACCCCCAAACGTAGAAGAGGGCGCGTACCTACGCCTCTCACCCTCGGGTTACAGCCTTCATCTATCCAGTCGTCACCCTAGTCCCGAACCCCTTCCCGTTCCTCCTCCTCGCATCCACCCACTCCCCCAGGACAACCCTGACGACCCCTGTAACCAAGTCCGCGGACTAAGCAAGTTCGCGAGGGAGAGACTCTTCTATTCCACGACGGGATTGGCCGCTGCACAACTAATGCTAGCCAGGCAAGAAGAAGCAGAGCACCCTCTCGTCATAAATCCCGACACCCATGAAGTGCACAGGGTCGCCACCCCACTCTCCACACCCTCCGACACCAATACCCATTCCACTCCCACAACCTCAGTCAACAGCCTCCCCTCTCACTACACCATAGAGGTCGACACCGACAACATAATACAAGACCACCCCTTAGAAGATTGGATCCGATTCGACCCAGATTTACATCGGACAGCGATCCAGATCCCAGCCACAGAAGCGGAACCCCTCGACAAAGTACCGGCCTGCTTCGTCTGCTTCAGGGTAGAGCCGATTACCGGCGAACCCACCATCTATGGAACTATGGGAGTAGGTCGGCCGATCTACGCCGAAAACCTGGAAGCAGCCCCCGCTAGTTGGGCAGTGCCAGCTGATTACCGAGATGATGACCATTTCAAAATGTTGATGGAGGAGAGGATGATCGGCAGACCTCTCGAAAGAGCGATAGAGGACTTAGGGGATTACAGGGTCAAGGCTGATATCATGCGCCTTCGCAATCTGGAGTCGGACCGGCGCAAACTTGCCCTCCGCTTACAAGAAGTACAGGCCCTCGAGGCCTACACCTAGAAGAGACGAGCGGAATTCGGGATGTACCAACTGGCACACGTCGGACGTACCAAAGCAGTGTGCCAACGCTTGATACGGGCGAACGCCCGAGAGCGCCTCCTGCAGTTGGTAGACGAGGATAGCGAGAGAGGGGAATTGGCATGGCAACACCGAACCCACCACAGACAGGCACGCCCCTACCACGAGCATGGGACTCTACATCTGAGGGGAGGAGCTCAGAGTGCTGTCTCCTGGAACAGCGACAATGCACAAGACGACGCCCTCGCACAAGACGAGTACGAGGAGCACCGTCATTGCTCCTACTGTCCATGGTTCGATCATCTCTCCACGCATTGCGAGACCCCCCACCATCTCTGCTCGACCCGAACTACCGGTTGGTGCTGCGTGCCCTGCCACCACCGATTCTTTTACAACCAGATGCCGAACACCTGCCCTTACGGAGGACGACGCAAACACGCCAACGGACACTACCTTACACGCCAATGCACGGCCTGGCAGTTGTCCCTCGAAGATCGACAGGTCGAGTACGACCACCTCGAGGCAGGGTGTGACGACCTCTGCAAAGGAGAGATGAGTTGTGCCGGCGTTGCCATGAGGCAGGCCATCACCCAGGTTGTCCTGGATGAGTTTGAGGGCGATGGCCCTTCTTATGCTCCCCGTTCACCGTCCCCTGACTATGATTACGTCCCCGGAGATAACGAGGGATCGGACTAGCGCGTGGAAGCACTACTTTGAGGGGAGGGTGGTGATAAGCTCCGCCTCTGGTATGGAGGGAGGCGAGGTGTTTTACGGACTGACAGACTGGCTGGGATCACGTGATCCCATGACTCCTTACGATACACACATGGCTCATCGACTCGGACTGGATGACTGAGACTCTTACTGTACCGCTGACTGATGGTCTGGTTTGGCTGACTGATACGCGCATCATGCTGACAGTGTATGATAGGTAGATGACTGATTACTTACAAACCGACTTAGCAACCGGTTCTAGGACGATTAGTCATGACAAGTTCGAACCTGTATATATATGACTTCGTACAAACAGTTGAGCCTTAAGCTCGACTTTGCTTTGCAATCACAGCCTCTTGTTCACTCCTGTTCACTGCGCGGCTCCCTTCTACTCTCTCATCTACATTCTAAGGTCCTTAAAGGCGGACCTTGCCTTCGAAGCTTAGTGATTGTGCTATAACAATCAACGCACATCTCAGGAGTCTGAATCACGTGCCTCGGTACGCCTCGGACCGCACACCTTCCTAAACTGTCAAGTGTGCACGAAGCCCCGCTGCGGGCTTAACACATATGCAGTGTACAGTAGGGTCGTTCTTGCCCAATTCTGGGCGGATTCCTTTGATCCTGGATTCTTTGGAAAGCTACGGACATGTAGAAGACATGTAGCATGTAACAAAGAAAGTTCATTTACCTGCATGCTCTCCCATGGCCCTCTCGATATGCACATGCAGTCCACTCGTGTGAACACACTGAGTACACTGCCGCCCTGTTTGGACCACCAACATGAATCTGCACCGGTCCTGGCCGCGCTGTCCACTGTGAATGTTCCAGGGAAATGCCCTTCGGCCCCACCTTAACTCGCTGGCACGAGCCTCATTTCCCCAGCCCACAACTCTTGCAAGGTCCCGCTCACTGGCTGGATCAAGATGTCGTGCCTGTGCCTTGAGGCAAACAAGGCGTGGTTCGAGGTAAGCGGGGGCAATTCATGATTGCAATCAAGGCTGAGCAGAACAACCTTTTGCAGCACCCTCTGATCGCTCACCCAACGCTGACCGGTCGACCCAATCTCCATCCTGCCATATTGCCACCTCCAGGATGAGATCATCCATGCTTCGCTCCCACAAATCGAGATGGCACGCTGGCGCATGCACGCTCAGCGACGAGAGATAATTGCCCCAGGACTTGAGATCAGTTGCATTCAAAGTGAGTCCATTGAGCTCCAGCCACCTCCTACCTCCGAGTCCCCCCACCACGGCCTCTCAGTGACAGTAAAGACCGCCATTGCCCCCGATCGCCGCCACAAGACAAAACATGGCCTCCCTTCCTTCCACCTCATCCCTTGGACACGCTTTTCAAAAGATACCAAGAGCGAGTTGTCTTGGGTCTCCCACTCCCCCTCTCCTTTTTCTCACTGCCTCCCCCTCCTGCTCGTCGCCACCCCTCCTTTGCATCAAATGCGAGACAGAGGGGTCTTGTCGATAGCCCCTCTCTCACCTCAAATGTGAGCTGGAGGGGTCTTACTTGCCATCGCCCTCATCACCCATGTGGCCACACCCGCGCCTGCACAGCGTGCCCACCCATTATCCTAGGTATGTAATTTTACTGACAACTATTTTGCCTTTTTGCTGATGGTTTCCGATCTCGACACCGCTGCATTCTACCCTTGCCAAGGGGTCTTTCTTGTCAATAGCCCCTCTCTCTTGTTACCCATGTAGCCACACCTGTGTGCCCACCCATTATCCTTTAAGTATGTAATTTTACTGATAACTATTTTGCCTTTTTGCTGATGGTTTCCAATGAAGGGAGTTCGTGCTGCGAGGGTTTGAGAAGGTCGTCCGGGATGGGAAGGAGATGATAAGCGACGCGTTCGGGAGAACGGGGCGCAGAGAGTAGGATGGGGAGAGAGAGGAAGGAGGAGTAGATAAGTAGCGAAAAGGGGACGAGATAAGGGAATCGGGACAATGGATAGGGAAGCGTTGACGATAGGAATCAGACAGGCACACGAGCGAACGTTATCGCTGAAGGAAGGAGTGAGGAGAACAGCACGGCACTGCACAACTGGATTCTCTGGGCACAAGTATGTTAGGCTTTTATACAAACGCGGGGTACCTACGAGTCATGTAGCTAAGCAATGAATCCATATCCGGCTCCAACGAACGTCCAACTGGGGCTTGAGCGCGGTCCGAAGGTTTTGGAGGTTGCGAGCCAATCGCATCGCATTCCGCCGCGCGACGAGGGCGCGAGTCGGAGGGATCGAGGGCTCGTCGGGAGGCCAGCAAATCTAGAATAAAGGGTGAGCCAAAAGTGGGAGGGGCCGAAGTGGTAGTGGAGGGCGATCGACGCCGCTTGGAGGTGGTGAAACGTGGGCACGTCGGATGCGACGGCGTTTGGGGTGAAAAAGGGTAGGAAAGATGGAAAACGAGGCTAGGAACTGGGGGAGTTGTGTCGGTCGGTCGCTGGAATGGGCCAAGCGTGTATGGTGGCTGCGACGAGGGCGGGCTGAGGTTGACTTGAGAGAATGTAGCAATCGATTGGGGGGCGGGAAGGAATGTGATTGGTTGGTTATGGGGAGCCTTGCGACGCGATGCCGAAAGCGAGGAAGAAAATGTAGCGAAGGGGATTCATGGTGGGGGAAAAGAGAAAGGAATGGGGGAAACGAGGTACGAAGGGGCTTTGATGGGGTGGGGTCGGAGGCTGAACTCTTCTGATCTGGGGTATCCGATCCCGTGATCTCGGGAGTCCGAAACACGAGATCCGTTCCGTTCCACGCGCAGCGTGGAAGGGATACTTACACCAATCTCGACACTGCTGCATTCTACCCTCGCCCTCGAGTCACCCTCGACCTCACTCAGCTGATGACCTAAATGGTGCCAACATCGCATGCAAACTGACCATCCTCACCCATCTTGTTGCAACTCTGAATCAGCAGCAGCAACTCCCAGATGGCTATGTTTCTGTGCCTACGTCCGTCTGACCCTCGCACTCTCTTCTGTCCCCACAGGCGACGTGTTTCTCGATGCCCTCCAAGCACACATGTTATGCTCGGACTTTGCATGGCACTACAAAGTGCCCGGAAAGAAGAGAATCGGGTGCTCTGCTGTTCTATGAACAGTGGGTCTCAATTTAACAAGAGTCTACTTTGTAGATCGTATCTCGAAGTCTGCAAGGTATGTTATGCAAAAGCTAGTTGCTGCAACTAGTTTGTTATGAGATGAGAGTTTAAGGTCTCGATTTAACGTGTATGGAAACACACAATGAAAGCGAGGGCTTTTGAGGGAATCTGGGGAGGGATTGTGGTTCTATACAAGAGACCAAGTCTGAGGCTACTTGGTTTGTATCTACATCCTTATATACATGATTGGGGGCTGTGCATTGACTGTGCATTGTGTAGCAATGACTGTGCAATGCGTAGTACATTACTGCGGTAAACTACGGATTACTACAGAGCTACGGAACTGCGTACTACGGACTGTGGAACTGTGCAATGATCTGGGGTTGCTTTGCAGCGCGAGAGAGAAGCGTGGGAAAGGGTACCTTCCTATTAGAGACAGGGGGTGGCTGAGGCTGAGACTCAGACACTTGCTGAAATGACTAAGTCGCGAGTCATGTGAAGACTGCACGTGATGTGTCATGTGAGGATACAGGTGATGAGTGCACATGATTAGGCATCTATATGACTTGATGTCTAAAGAGTTGACTTAGAGGAAAAAGCGAATTGGGGCGTCTAAACAGGGCGCTTAGGCGACTCCATAACAGCACGACTCACACTTTGGCCTCGATACACATGCAAGATGCCTTAACACCTGCCACCACTCCCCGATGCATGCACGCAGGACATGGCTGGATGCCTTGCCCTTGACGTGCACCTCCAAAGGGTTTGACACATGCTGCACCTCCAAGGGTTCGACACACGTGGCACCTCAGAGGGTTTGACGCACGCGTGCCTTTGAGCATTTGATGCATGCTAGTGCACCTTCAAGGGTTTGACACATGCATGCCTTTGGCATTTGAGGGGTTTGACGCATGCTGCACCTCCGAGGGTTCGATGCACGTGGCACCTCCGAGGTTCGATGCATGTGGTGCCTCCAAGGGTTCGACACATGCACGCCTTTGAGGATTTGATGCATGCTTGTGCACTTTTGAGGGTTCGACGCATGCACACCTTCAGGTGTTTGATGCACAGTGTGTGATTCTCGTTGTAGATATGCTTTAGAATTAGTTGTCGTAGTTAGAACACTTAATACTATAGATTTAAAATTTGAGTGGTACCCGTGGGCCGTGTGGGAACCCCAACCTGGTCGATACCAGTGGTTGCATCAAAGTTACTGCCATCGGTGGCCCCTGCAATTAAGCACATTCCATCACAATTCCCTCTTACAATTGACTATGGACATGAACACCAATGTTTATGAGGTCAGTAGGCATGTATTCGATGCATACATAAGTCTGATGACTGTGCTTCCTGCAACACCCCTATATCTTCTCTGGCCACCACCCCCTCAAAGCAGGAGGAACCCCATCCTCAACCTGCTTCTTCCATGGAACATCATCGCTCTGCATCACCTCGAGCACTTGTGCCCCAAGAACCATCCCAGGAGAGGTGCAAGGCAACTCTTGCAAAGAATGCTGACCAGCTAAAGAGCAAGAAACATGACTCGGAGCTTAGTGACATTAGTGTTAATCCACTGATTCTGCTCTTCCAAAAAACATGCGAGGGTGGCACACAAGGTTTGCTTATGAACCACCTTAGCCTTGGTGTTGGCAGAGAGGGTGCCCTCCGTATTATACTTGACCCAAGTGACTCTATGCCAATGGGAAAGGTTGGAGAGGACAAAGACCTCCTAGAACCTGAAGATGATGTTGATTTAACCACCCTTCACAGTGAGACCTTTTCCTTCTTCTTGTGAGCATTGAGTGGTCCTCACTTTTCTTGCTCAGGTGACTTCCTTCCAGACTTAAATGTTCTCGAGCAGAAAGCCATCTCCCACTCACTGGAAGGCTTCTCATTTCCTAAGGACACCAATGATGAAGCCACACTTTTCCTTGAGGACACCCCACCTGTTCATGAAGATGGAGGTGCCCTCCCAGAAGGAGACTTTTTTATAGGTGACCATGCTGTTGATTAGTTGATGCTCAGGCTGGCCTTCACTAAAAATTAAAAAAGGAGGGTTTGATATTTTCTTGTTGTTATATGTATTATGATTTATGAGAATGGTCAAATTTAAAAAGGATGCAAAGAATGTTGAAAACCCTTTCTACTGCTAGAATGAATAGCTAATGGCAGCACAAAGCACTGCCTTCCTATTCTCTTTTGTTAAATAGTCACAGAAGCTACAAGCCTTATATGTTGGCTCATAAAGGTCATGCAGGAAGTGGAGAGCAAGGTTCACATCCCAAAGGTGCTTGGATGAGAGCTCAGTCACAAGGTCAACAACCTTCTTGCGACGAGATGACTCAGTCCTCTGGCCTGCATCATTCTGCCTCCATCGTGCACCCCAGCATTCTGTAAGATCCCAAACAGATAAGAAGCCACCCACCCCCTCAGCCCACTCAACCCAGATATCAGAAATGGTGGTGACTGGCTGGTACTTGTAAACTGGGAGCCAGTCCTTGTCCTTGCTGACCCACTCCCATGCATGCCGCTGAAGCCGTGACTCATCAAAGCAAGCTGTAAGCTGAGCCCACTTCTCCTCCTTGGCTGGATCACCATGCTCAGCAGATGGCCTAGAAGCTGGTAGAGTGGGCAGCTCCAATGGCAAGGAGTGTGTGGTGTGAGCTGTGGCTGTCACAGGTGATGACAGTGAGCCTGAAAAGTTGATTGTGATGGTAGGGAGAGCTGTGAGGGCTGGCAGTGGTGTTGGGGCAGAAGGGGTAAAGGCTGATGGAGGAGGAGGAGGAGGAGGAGGAGGAGGAGGAGGAGGAGGAGGAGGAGGGGGTACTAGTGCAGGTGGCAGGGCTGCATGGGATAGTAAGTAAGGAATCAGGAAGGCACAACTTGAAATTGGGAACCCATCTCACCTGCTTTGCCTTGCTGCTGTTGCCCACAGCCCCTGGCACCAGCCAGAGTTCCAAGAAGTGTTTCAACCCTTGAGAAATGCTCATCCATGGCAGACAGCTGGTGGCAATGCTCCTCCCGATCTTGCTGCTGCTCCATCCTAGTGTCAGCAAGAACACCCCGGAGGCTCCTTATGAGATGGTCAGGAAGGTGTTCAAATGCCAAGCGAGCCTTCTCCTCAGCATCTGCAAGTGCAAGCTGAGAGGCAGCTGCAAATGTACGGAAAGTGGTGGACTGGAAAATTGAATAACGAAAGATGGGAAAGGTAGGATCCTGCATGAAGAGCACTGCAGCATCCTGTAGCAGTACCTTGTGAAGCCATATTAGCAGTTGGAGGAACTGCTTGAGGGCCATATCATTGGCCAATGGGTTGTCTCGGGCACGCACAAGGAGGGCTGCCTGCTCCTGTTCAACCCACGGGAACACCTGGGCCAAAAGGTCAGGAGGTGGCTCTAAAGGAAGGTGAGCTGCCAGCTACTACTAGTACATGCAAACACAAGATGGTAAACTCACCCAGTGCATCTCGAGCCAGAAAGTATTCCTCAGGTTTGCACCCATTGAACATGGCCACACCAAGGAGGGCATCCATCGGAAAGGTCCTGTCATAGCAATTTCGAAATGAGCCACTCTCGTTCCAGCCCCCCAGGGCCTTAGTGCCACTGGCAGAGGCCCCATGTGAACGTGCAGTTTGAGCAGCAAATGGTTGTGCAGCATGGGTGACCTTTGAGATGTTGACATCATTGCTGAGATGAATAAGCTTGACTCGATCACAGTGGTCTAGAGGACACCATCAGCCAATGATTAATGCAAAGTGTGGCAACTGCCAGGATGGGGGAGCACATACTATTGTACAACATTTGCTTGTTGACCCTTTCACCCAAAAATACATAATATTCATACCATGAACGGTAGCCATATTCTCCATAGCTTCTGTTGGTAAAGTCTGGCTCAAAACAGGGGACAGGGAGGGACAGGATGTGGAAATAGCTGAAGAACATCATTGCAATGGCACCAACAGGGCAGAGGTCAACATTTCGATGACGAAGGGCCCCATGTTCATCCACCCACCCATCCTTGTTGTGCTTTGCATTATCTGCCAAGGTGGCAAGGACCTGGAACACACAGTCAGAAAGGCAAAGAAAGACTTGGGGGGGGGCAGCGGCATTGGCAGCATGCCACATGGTGCCAAACAGTGCAAACACCCACCGGGACCCTGAACCCAGAAGAGATGTCATCCATTGGGATCTCTGAGACAAACAGATCAGACCACTGAAGGATGCGTGCACTCTCCCCACGAAAGGCTGTCGATGTCGAAAACAGCAGCATCACACGGTCACGAGCACCAATGTGGGTTCCACGAGGGCCAGAGGCCGCTGCCAGGCACCACTGGGAGCAGTGCACAAGCTCCTCGGGAGTGTACGTGTCTGGGGCAACAAGGGTCAGGAGGGCAAGGTGATGGAGCAGCGACGCAACATACCTGAGGAGGTCCCTGCTGCTTTGAGGGCCTGCGAGCTCTCGATGTGCTTCGGCTCGTTTTGTTTGGCAGCATCCTCGATGACCTTGATGCGATTGTCTGACCAGAGGTTGATTTGAGCCTCGACATCGCCCTTGTATTCGTGGTGGTGATTGACACGCCAGTTCTCGAGCACGCTGATGGCCTGCGAGACAGCCGATTTCCCGATCGTCGATCCGGGGACTGTCTTGGTTGAGTTTCCACACTGGTGCTAGAGGAAACGGCATGTGTGGTGAGCAAGCACATCGAGGGCCCTTCTCGAGAAGGGGACAGACCTTCTCTCGTGTTGTTTCGTGCTCCAGATACATGACCGCCTTGGCCGCCGTCACAGGAAAGGGCGGGATCGGTGTGTATCCCGGTTCTGCTCCACAGCGGCTGGCCTGATCGGACTCCCACCAAGTTCGATAACGGGTCAAGTGCCGCGCGTAGGTGCCCCCCGTCTGGGAGTCACCCTGGACAGCCCTCGACCGCTTCAACCTGACGGCATGCGACTCGGACTCGAGCCTCGCAAGAGAGAGCTTCAACCCCGAGGGCTCAGGGATGGGGGTAAGTTGCGTGAGGTCCGAGTGGACGCCAAACGTCGCATAAGGACCAGGAGTCGGGAGGTGGGATGGTGGAGGGGATTCGGAGGCGTCGTTTCCAAAACCAGCACTGGGCTGAGTCGATGGATGTGGGGGCAGCGCAAGGCCAGACCCGACGGCATTTGGCTCCACCATGGGCCAGGAAACTGAGGAAACCTGCCTGGTGGCAAAGGCAGCGACCGCCTCCGCTGCGACAGATGCATCGTGGTCCAGGCGCTGCCGTTTTCGAGTCAACGCAGAGGCAGGTTCGTTCAAAGTCTTTTGAGCGCGTTTTGACATATGCTGCAAGTGCCAAAAACAGTCAGCGGCGGGGGGTGGGGGAACACAGCTGATCCCCCCCAACGTACCGCTGTGTGTAGTAGTAACACGCTGAACGGGGCTTGAAACGGTGAAAACATGCGGTAGAACACGGGTTAGCGGCTTGGCACACGCAGAGAAATGGATCGTGCCGCGTACCTGCTGTGAACGTGAAGGGAGCGAGCGAACGTCGATCCCTTGTTTTGTTTTTGCTTTTGGTGGCATGTGCGGGCTCTTGAGTGTGTGTGAGAGTACTGCCAGTGGGGACGACCGTCAGACGACGTTACTAAGCCGTCGATTCGTCCCGATCGAAGTCGATCTAGTTTTTGCTCTTGGTGGAGCGTACGGGCTTGTGTGTGTGGGCTTTCGAGAGTGTGTGAGGGTACTGGGGGACGACCGTCAAATGACGTCAAGCCGTCGATTCGTGCCGGTTGAACAGGTTCGAGGGGTGGCGTTTCACGTTCACAATCACCAGACTCGGGAGGCTCGAAGGCTCAGAGCCTCAGACGGAACGCAAAACGCGAATGCAAACGAAAAACGAACCGGGGAAAAAAAGGAAGGAAGGGGAGGGAAGGAAGGAAATGGGGGAGGGGGGAAAAAACGCGAGAAGGAGAAGGCTACTTGCCCGAAAAGCGAAGAGAGCTCAGAGTGTCAGGCGGCGCGGCTCAGAGTGGGGGGGGGCGGCTCGCGCTTGCACGATCTGACTTGATTTTTTTTGCTGCTTGGGGCTGGCCGCACACGGTCCCGGGGATAAATTTGACAAGGTAAGTAGGCTAAACTTGATAAATACATGGGAAGGACTCCGATCGACTCCGAAGGAGGGTCCCCACCGCCAGTGACAGGGAAGGAGAGCACAGGCACTGGAACAGAGGGAAGTTTGGTTTGAGTTTGAGTTTGGTTTGGGAAATTCTTAACAGTTTGGTTTGGGGTTTGGCCAAAAGTGGCTTAAACCAAACCAAACCAAACTTCCCCAACACTAGCACAGATTGAGGCTGGATGTATGTGTTAAGCCCGCAGCGGGGCTTCGTGCACACTTGACGGTTTAAGAAGGTGTGCGGTCTGAGGCGTGCCGGAGCACGTGTTCAGACTCCTGAGATGCGCGTTGATTGGTATAGCCCAATCACTAAGCTTCGAAGGCAAAGGTCCGCCTTTAAGGACCTTTGAAATATAGATGGAAGAGTAGAGAGGGGCCGCACGGTGGACAGGAGTGTACAAGAGGCTGCGATTGCAAAGCAAAGTCGAGCTTAAGGCTCAACTGTTCGTACAGGGTCGTATATATACAGAGTCGAACCTAGTATGACTAATAGTCTCAGAACCGGTTGCTAAGCCAGTTTGTAAGGGATCAGTCATCTTCCTATCGTATAGTAAGCATGATGCGCTTGTGAGTCATCCATCAGTCAGTCATCAGTCAGCGGTACAGTAAGAGCTTCAGTCAGCCAATCCAGTCGAGGAGTCACGCGTGTATCGTATGTGAGTCAGGGGATCACGTGATCCCAGCCAGTCCGTCGGTCCGTAAAACACCTCACCTCTCTCCGTACTAGAGATGGATCTTATCAGTATGCAAGTGCATCTTCGATGGTGTGCACCGAATCGAGCTGTGTGAACCAGTGTCACCGCTGCTTACGCGACGATAACGAGTAGACTCGGAGTGGTAGTGACAAGGCTCTTAGCGGCCGCCTTCTGGCTAGGAGTGGAGAATAGATGCTATTGCCGTCGTAAGACGGACAGGAGACTCAACTTAGCGACCTAGAGTCACTAGGGAGTCGTACTTATACTGTTACAGGGTACAGGGTACTGGGCACAGGGCGCGGGGCATGAGGATACGGGGCTGCGAGTCACGTACATAGGGGCTGAGTCACAAGGCGACTCATGTAGTCCATCCACATCAGGTGAGGCGTATACTAATAACACTAGTCCGATCTTACCGTTACTCAGGGTCATCCAACTCCATTGGGTCGTCCGCGTGGCTGATATCCCCGTCGATCGAAGGGGGGAAGTCCCAGGGTCGAGGGGACGGTAACATCACCCTCCGGTTAGATGCGAGCGCGACCACGCGTCGCGTAGCGGATGATCCCCGACCCGTGACGTTGGTCGTGGCGGTCGGCATCGTTGCCGGCAAGGTGGGCAAGGGTTTCCCCGGCGTTGGCGGCGCGGAGGCGGCGGCGGCAGTTGGCGAGGACGTTGCGGGTTTCGGCCTCTTCAGCTTCGAGGGCGCGGAGGCGGGAGGCGATGTTAGTGAGCTCGACGTCGACGTGGTGGTAGCGGCAGACATCCGTGTAGAGACCCCAGTCCTGGGTCGTATCTTGGACCTCCAATGCGAAGGCATCGAAGATCTCGGAGTCTCCGTCGATGGCACGGAGTAGCCACTTGGGTACCGGCGGATTGGCGACACCGACGTTGGAGCTGGGCTGGGCGTAGACCTCTGTAGTAAAGACAGGGTCGTCAGGGCCTCCCAGGGTACCAGCGGCGCGGGGAACGGGGCCGTCGAGAAGTTGGATGTAGGGGGCGATGCGGCGGTCGTTGCTACCGCCTTGGAGGGGGATGGAGAAGTAGTGGAGTTGGCCGTTATTCTCGATAAAGCCGGCAGGGGGTTCAGACTGAATACCCTGCGGAGTGTCCGCCCTTGCGGGCTGGCTGGCCAGGCGGCGGATGGTGAGGTCGGCGAGGCGGAGGGATTCGGTCTTGGCTTCGCAGTCGAGCTGGAGGGCCCTGGCACCGAGGGCGAGGATGTCGCGTTGATCCCGGCTCTGTTCCAGTTCCGCGGCTTGTTCTTCGGCCGTAAACCTAACGGCTTCCATCCGGTCCTCGGTGCGCTTGGCGGTGATGATGAGACCGCGGACCATGCGGAGGAGAACTGGAGCCGTGAGGGCGTCGGCTTGTCCTTCGACGATAGCGCTAACGGCTCGGGGTGATAGGGGTATGGCTGGCTGCGTAGCGCCGACGGCGAGGTCCACTGCAAGCACCCGTGCTGAGTTAGTGGGCGCGGGGTCCTCAACAAGAGGAAGGGTTCCATGGGGACTGGTCGTCTGGTAGGGGGTCCTTGGGGCGGGTATGAAGAGGGCCTCGGTGGAGGCATAGGAGTTGGTGGGCGAGGCGGGGGCGTAGTTGGCATCTTCGACGGGGGAGAGGTGGATGGTTTGGTGGGGCATAGTAGTTCGGAGTGTGGGGAGAGGATGCTACTTCGAGTCCTCAGGCCTGTCCTTTTATGCGGTTGCTCGAGCGGGCGTCTTTGGTGATACTCTTCGATTAATGCGGGGGCGTGTACTTGGGGGGCCGGTTCCCATGTGTTGTCTGCGTCTGGGTATCCCTTCCATTTGAGGAGGTATTGCAGGCTCTTCCGCTTCCCGTGGAGACGGTGATTAACGATGGCCTCGACTTCATACTCGTGTTCACCCTCGATCAGTTCGGGGGGAGGTTTGATGTAGTTGGGGCCGTGCTGCGGGGTCTCGCGATAAGGGGTGAGGAGGCTGGCGTGGAACACGTTGTGGATCTTCCAGGCGTTGGGTAGCTGGAGCTGATACGCCACCGGTGACACCTGTTTACTGATGCGGAAAGGGCCGTGTCGCTTAGGGGCTAGTTTGGGGGTCTGGTAGGGTAGTCGGAGGTTCTTGGCCTCTAGCCAGACCTCTTGATCCACGTTGAACTGGGGTGGTGGCGTTTGATGGGCGGTGCGATTA